>JAKZGU010000121.1:0-118041 GCA_022837005.1 Calonectria pteridis | reverse complement strand
GCTGTGTGCCTGCGCTGTGTGCCTGCGCTGTGTGCCTGCGCTGTGTGAATGCCCTCTTCTGCGTCTTCTCTGTTCTGCGTCATCCTTCTTCTCTATCCGCTTTATTCTGCTTCACGCGGCGTGAATCAAGCTGAGTCTTTGAATTCCTTTTTTTATTGGCCCTTGGCCCTTGGCCCTTGGCCCTTCCCTGCCTGTTCACCTCTTTCCTTTCATTGGCTGTTCCTCTTCTCCTTGCTGGCCCTTCCCTGCCTGTTCACCTCTTTCCTTTCATTGGCTGTTCCTCTTTGCTTTGCTGGCCCTTCCCTGCCTGTTCACCTCTTTCCTTTCATTGGCTTTACATCTTTCCCTTCCTTTCATTGGCTATCCCCCACCCTCTTGCATGATGACATAACCAACCTACGTGCACAGACCACCTCTGCTATTTTTTGCCAACTTTTGCCTATGGAATCCGGGATAAAATGAGAAGGAAAGTAGGTAGAAATAAGTAAAGAGGAGGCTGATGGCCTTTGCGTTGGTCTGTATTTTATCTGTATTTTTTCTCAATAATCTGTTGTTGTGGGAATTGGCTATATTTTTTCCCAATCTTTTTGTATCTGATTTTGAAAACGACCAAGTCCCGCCGTGTCAGGGCCCAACCCGATCCCTAGACCAGTCATTGATTGCTAAGACCGGTCGGCTCCAACGCACGGCATACAACATCCAAGATCACGATGCCTGCCACACTTGGCTGGCAATTCTGTCTCGGTGACTGGCTACATCAAAACTCGACTGCATTAGTCCGATTTCAGACCCGCTGAAATTCCGCGAGATACGGAATACTATTGGCTGGGCGGAGGTGTGAACGCTCAGAGCCTAATATTTTGGCTGTGATCAGACTTAGACAATGTCGTCTTCATTGGTTACAATGGGCTAGGACGTCACCGAGCTGACCATCCATAATGCATAGCACTAGATCACTGCATACTAAGAGACGAATGAACTTAACAGTGCTCGAACAGTCGAACACAACAACACCGCAACGGGATGCTCTATATAATGGCTGTTCCTGGCCGGCCGTTTCTGATTATATCTAGTAGCTTTTTCCTCATCACAACTCCAACCGATCGCACCCTCTACAACCTGCCGTGTCAGGTAATTTCAGGCACAAGAAGATAAGCCGGTGGGCTAGTAGATGTAGTAATTGTTAGAGACTTCAATCTACACGACCAATTATGGGGAGGAGATGAGATATCCTTGACAAGACAAGGCAAAGCAGATCAGATCATCAGCCTTATAACTGAGTTTAATCTTATGAGCCTGCCTCCGAGGGGAACGAAGACGTGGAGTGGCGGAGATTTCGAGACAACGGTCGACCTGGTCCTTGCTTCGGCAGACTTGGCGTCCTCGATTGTAAAGTGTATGATACGCGGCACAGAGCACGGATCCGATCATTGTGCCATCGAGCCCAGGAGCGACTTTTGATCAAGAACGCACCATGGAAGGAGATCAACGCCCGGATTGCCGAGGCGTTAGAGTCCATTCCGGAACAAGGCACCGTACAGCAGAAGACTGACAGGCATATGACAGTGGTGCCAAAGGCAGTCCGCGCGCTAACATCCAGAGCTAAGCCGTCACCATACGCAAAGTGCTGGTGGAACTCAGACCTCACGCAACTTCGGCAGATATACGCACACTGGAGGAACCGTGCCAGAGCATCGAGACGTTCGGGACGAGCATGCGAGGAGCCTGAGGACACGACGAGAGGAGCAGCAAAGCAGTACCATAATGCCATTAGACAGCAGAAAAAGACGCATTGGAACGAGTTTTTAGCTGATAACGACAGCATATGGAAGGCAGCCAAGTATCTCAAGTCTGGAGACGATACAGCATTCTGCAAAGTACCCCAACTCACAAGGGCCGACGGCACACACACAACCAACAACATCGAACAGGCCGAGCCACCTTTTCCCCTTCCATTGCCGGAGCACATCAAAGAGGAAAGGAATCGACCCCAACGAGAATCTGCCATCACCATGCCGGATATTACCACGGAAGAGGTGGAATGACAACTCTTTGTGGCAAAGTCATGGAAAGCACCTGGCGAAGACGGACTACCGCGACGCGTTGCCTGTCGGCAAGCGTTAGGCTTCTAACTTTGCTAAGCGACAACCAGAGCTAAAGACGCGTTATTTTCGCAGATATGACTACAAAAGGGCCAAATTCGAAGATCTAGAGGTTATCCGGGGTTGGTTCGTGCTCGTGGAGAACACAATTGCCAAATACGGCATCGACGCGTCGGATATCTACAACTTTGATGAGACTGGCTTTATGGTGAGCATTATATCAACAGGTATGGTTGTTGCAAGTGCAGAAAGAAGTTCTAATGCGAAACTGGCCCAGCCTGGAAACTGAGAATGGGTTACGGCGATCCAAGGCGTCAGTTCGGAGGGTTGGTGCGTGCCGCCGTTCGTCGTTGTTGCGGGCAAAATTCACCTCTCGACTTGGTATCAAGATAGTCCGCTTCTGCAAGACTGGGTCATCGCCATGATTAATAACGTTTGCACAGTAAACAAGATTGGCCTAGAATGGGTAAAGCATTTCGACAAGCACTCCAACTCGCGAACTACAGGTGATTATCGCCTTGTTATCCTAGATGATCACGAAAGTCACTACTTGGCAGGTTTTGAGATATACTACAAGGAAAATAAGATTATAACTCTCTATATGCCTACTCACGGATCTCATATACTTCAGCCTCTTAATGTTAGGTGTTTTGGCCTGCTTAAGCAAGCATACGGTAGACAAATCGAGAAGAAGATGAGAGCGGGTACAACTCACATCAGCAAGGAGGACTTCTTTTCCGCATTTCACATAGTATTCCGAGAATCTATGACAGAAAAACATCCGAGGAGGCTTCCGAGGGATAGGTCTTGCGCCTTTGAACTCGGAGAGCGTGATTTCTAAGCTTGATGTGAAGCTACGGACGCCGACACCAGTTTTGGGGATCGACGAGTTGCCGGTACCTTGGGTATCGAAGACGCCAAACAATCCGATTGCGGCAACTTCACAATCAGACTTTGTCAAGAATCAAATCTCCAGACACTAAGGAAGCTCTCCAATTTCTATATTAGATACTATAGATCAGTTTGCTAAAGGAACACAGGGAATTATGCATTAGATCGCCCTATTAAAGTTAAAAGTGCAGATCCTTTGAGAGGAGAATAAGACACTTAGCCGGTATCGACATGCCAAGAAGAAACGTTCGAGGCAAGGAGGAAGCCTAACGCTCCGTCAGGGTCAAGACCTGCGGGGCCAAAATGATGTTGATGTGCAACTACAAGAAGAAAGTCGCAGTAATGGGCGTCTCAAGAGGAAGTCAGGCTTAGAGCACCAACGACGTGGTGTCTGCGGCAGGACAGGACATAATGCACAAAGTTGCCAGATAGAAGTAGCAGTATCTTAAGAATCACATCATAGTAAATTTGAGTCGATTGATGATAATTTGGTTCATTTTGCAGGGCAGGGAATCTTGAGGGTGTGTCACAGCGCGACACTCGCTTATCGTGCACGTTAGGCAGGATATACTTTTGTATAGGTTATCAGGAAAATAAGGTTCAGGTTAGTATACTGACCGCGAAGTTCGAAAAGCTAATTTAGTTAACCTGATGGTTTTGACTAGCGCCTCCAACACGCGGTATATAATACTAGAGAAAGCCATCCATATGATATTCTTATCTAACTAGAATAGTTAACTAAGCCTATCTTATAGGTCTCACTATTTTAAGCAGCGTGCTAGAGCAGCTCCTTTGATCATCTAACGACAAGATCTGCGAACAAAAAGTAAGACAGAAAAGAGAGGGGGAAAAAACCGGGCCTTGTAGAAGGGAACATGAATATTTGTAGCCCCATAGCAGCCACTGTAGGGTTCCGAAGACGGCATCCTCAGTAGATGCATAGGTGGAACATGCTTTGTTGAGTTGGTACGCGCCGGTTGGTTCAGCCTATCCATTCCTTTTATCCATCCTAGTAGTTGATCTAGGCACACTGAAGATCGATCCCAACTCCAACGAGGTTTGCAACTGCAGCGGGGAAAAGAAACGTGGCAAGACCCTTGGCTATCACCTCGACAGCACCGCAGCCACCTTTCTCCTCCGCGGTATCAGATCGGAAAGCAAGCCTCAAAGAGTTCGCCGTGGCGGCGCCATTCTTCGTGGTGTAGACATTTATGATGGATGGGACCCTGTGTCCCTTGAAGAGGTTGTAGCATCGGGAGTTAGGCGCTCCAGGGCAATGGCACGCCTCAAAGCTACATCCACTAGCACCAGGAGCGCGACAGTTGGTGCCGATGGTCTCGGCGCAGCAGTCCTTCCAGATATTGTAGGAGTGCTTATCAGCCAATCCCTTCAGTGCCGCCCATGCTGCCTCAACCATGGCGTCTCGGTACTCGTGATGGTTGCCGCCAACATCATCCCAATGTCCCTCAATAGTGAGGGTCACATGGTGGTCAGTGTGGCCGTTAAAATGGCAAGGCTTGTTCTGGGTTGCGATGGCGGGGGGTCCGATAGTGACTGCTTCTCTGTTTCCAGCAGCGGCATAGATGGCCTGCCAAGTCTCCTTAAAGAGATCGAGGTCCCCGACGTCAATCAAGTCATCGCTACTCCTAACATGAACATTGAAGGCTTGGGTAACCGGAGCCAATACGGCAAGCACAGGAATGGCAGTGATTAACTTCATGATCTGCCAAATTGTTAGGTTTAGAAAAAGAATTTGGTTTGTATGCTTGAAACATACGTATGTCTGGGGAGTAAGAGGGCTGTGATTGAGCGTTTTGTGTTGGAACAGACGGCTTCTTGTGAAAGGACTCTCGAGGATAAAGAATCAGAGAGTTGTTGCTATTGGAAATATTATCTAGAACGAAGCGATCAAGCCGACACTTATAGAAAAAGACGACTCCTCAAAGGTAGTGCCTTACAAGGGAGACCTCAGTATCCTTTGACATTTTGCAAGGCTAGTGATGCCCGTGCATAGCTTCTACCGAGTATGCGAGATTAAAACTCTGATTTAGCTTTACTGGTGTGGAGTGCGTTTCGCGTAGAGCCGAGGCAGCTGCATGCCTCAGTCTTCCAATTGGAGGCTACTAGTATCTAGGTTTTCACCAGTGGTCCCCCAAGCTATGTGAGGGGATTGACCTCCATGAGACTGCAACAATATCGGGATCTCTGGCTATAGAAAACCATGTTAGAAGACGGAAAAGTCATGGCATAATGGTCGAAAGCGCACGGAACACGAGGGCATCCCAGTGTCCTTACTAGAGATCTTGACTACACCTATGGAAGGAAGCGAATCTGAAATGGGTTGTACATTGCTTCACGGTGCTCTGAAATAAGCATGGCAAGGCTCTTCTTGTCTACCGCAAGCCCTTGAGTCCGTGTGGCCGTCCAGAGTGGAACTTATTCAATGTGAGATCAAACCTTCAAACACACGAATTTTGGTCAAATTCAGCTACTGTGGGCCATGGGAATCCACCAGAACTCACGCCTCTAAATAACTTTATATACTTGAACTATGGATATTGCCTCTAGATTATCTTATATACATAACTTTATTGACCTTTATAAGCATGCGAACGATGTGCGTTGTATTGTGCTTTGTGGGCGTAGGGTGCACATTAGGGAAAAACCCCATCAGTGGACATAAAATAAAACTTTACGAAAGCATCAAACTAGGTTAATTATCAACGGAGTTAAATTAAGATATGCTACCGGCTATATAAACGCTCCAGCTATATCAAGGTCAAACGACCATTGCTTAATGCGGGCGTATAATGGTTCTTCGTATTTCTGCCTATACTAACTATATTCAGGAAACCGCCCTACACGTCTGATCTCAATCTGACTACTTTAGACCTAGCCCTTCCTTACTTCCTTCTCTTTCCAAACGCGGTTTAGCCTATAACGGATATGGCCGATACGGCCCTCTTTTCATAGCCAATCAGATTGGCCGTTTGCCTCGCTCTCGGTCAGCGCACAGGGCTCCTCGGATCTCTACTCAACAAGGTTTTGGTCAAAAGGTGCCCCCTGCGGAAATCACCCACAACCTAGCCTGCAGGCAGCAGGGGGGTCTGTAACGGCTGGGTCTGGACATGCAGGGTAAGCCAAGGGATAGCGGAATCTCGTCAGCTAGGCTGTGAGCGACTGAGTGTTGCTCAGAGGCTAAAGGATGAGATAATGTTATGCCGTCAAAGAGGTTTATTTGCGGGTGGGATCAGGCGCATTGGGTTAAGTAATACAAAGAACAAAGGGTATTGCGTCTGGCAATGAGTCAATTGAGTCAATGCATCAATTAACAGTAACCAAGTTGTATTGAGAGCTGAGTTATGCCCTAGGTGGCAGCAACTCTTAAGGTTTAAACATACTATTTCTTAGGGTAAGTGCTCTTCAAAAGAACTTTGTCTTTCGGTACGAAAAATGGTCTTGATCCCTCCAAAAATTGACACACAAAAAAAATTAAGACTTGCATCCCTGAGCCCTGTGATTGACCCTCCGATTGGCGGAATAATTGAGATTAATTTTTTTAGTTCCTTTGAAGAGGAACAGTTCAACAGGGTGACCTGTGGAACAGATAGACTTTTCGGTCCATCGGTGTGATTGCCCTCGCACCGATTGGCGGAATGAGAATTACCCAATTGTAGGCGGGGATCCGGTGTTTGGCTATATGGTTAGAGTTAGAACTTGTGAAGGTATGGGGTAGTGAGCTAGCTAACCCCGGAGGTGATAAGTCGAACTACAAAATCTTAAAAGTTGCCGGGTCAGAATTTTTCTTATCCATGACCCATGTTAATTTCTGGTCAAGTATCCCTACTGATTTCGAGCGCAGCGAGGAGTGCCCACGGCAATGCACCCGGAGGGAAATAATAAAAACAAAAAAGAGGGGATCACCCTCCAGGGACGCTGCCGCGGGCACTCCTCGCTTTGCTCGATGGCGATGGATAGTGATGGCTATGGATGGGGAGCAATTTTTTTTCTGCCTGCCGGGGGTAAACAGCTAATATTGGCATAAGTAGTGTAAGATTTGTTTTGTGCATTGTGGCCGGAACAGCCAACCCCAGGGTTGGCTGCTGACGAGCAAGAACTAACAAACGGCCACTACCTGGAGACAACGCAGCAACCACCTAGCAAAAAGAACCAGAGTTCTTAACAAAATAAGGTATTATATTATTTAATATACTTAATGGACATAGTAATATTATCTATAGGTCATTTCTGAGATGATCATAATGGGGCAGTCAAGCGAGCTCATTCTACCTTAAAGAATAAAAGACTACATAGAAACATTTCTCTAACAAAAACAATTGCATAAAATCAAATGTTTTCACCCATCTCATCGGCCTCTCTATGCTCAAAAAGAAAATCTACTCCATCTACAGGCGGGCCCAAGACTCGTGGTGGTCGCGGCCGGGCCTCGCGTAGCTCCGCGCGCATTCTCGTTATCGTCATCGCTATCGCAGAGGTGACACATTCTGCAACAAGCACCGGAAATGCTGGGGGGAACAAGGACCCGCCCACTGCCGCGGCTGTCCAGCATGAAAATAAACCTGCAGCTCCAGCAACCTTATTCGGTTTCTCGTGATCGGCCGCCACCATCAACGGTGCCGTCGATGACTGTATGGAGGCTGTCGATGGCGCCAATGATGGCAATGGGCTCATAACCACTGCTGACTCTGCAAATAGCTCCTCTAACTTCTGGGCAGTAGCACAAATCCGGCCTCATCGCTTCCAAAGCTTGAATGCTTGGTCGGGGCCACCATGAGGCTCCTAAAGAAGCCATTGTGCTTTCTGCCCTATGCTACCCTTCTGACCCAAAACAAGTCTATCATTGATGCTCTGAATGCTGAAAAATTCATCAGCTAAGTTACAGTGTTTGATGCTATGAATTCTGGCAAACCTTACCTTACGGTGGTATCGTTGTTTGGAGTATCCACGTTGCCACCCAAAAGGTTCCAGTGTGCACGGGAGCCACTCCAATTCACTGACTGAATGTGGACTCGCTGGCTGTTTCCTGCATTTTTCACGTAAGCCTATCCGTTCTAACCTCAGCTTCCTAAGTTGTGTGTGTGATTAACGCACCCGTTGAAATCAAATACTCACCATTGGCTTCGCTCTTGATGAGAAGTGCATCTTTGTCTGGTACTCACCAAATTGACCAAATTCGGTTAATGTTCGTTTCGAAGTTTCCAAGATCGCTGTCGGCGCCGTGTCAACTTGGAATCCTGGAGGCAACGGGCCACATTGGCACTTACAATACAATAACAGGAGGTTCTTGGCCATCGCCACCTGTCAGATCAAAAATTTGCCGTTCAATTAAGTGCGAATGTTGGATCTGAAAACGTACGGCGGCTTGGGCCCGTGGCCACCTCCAAACGGACCGTCAGACATTGCAATGGTATCGTGGTAGGTGATGGAACAGGGTGCGACGATAAACAACAGATGGTTGTACAATATTGGTGCGGATAGGCATCGCATTTAAATTCAAAAGACTCCGCTGTCCAGACCTAAATTTTCATCAAGACACCTTGCCCAGGCGAGCACGTCTCCAGCGAACAGGTGGCACAACGAGGCGTGCAAACAACGCCAGACAGAGCTGACTCAACTTCCCCGCCACCAAACCAAATTTCTCGCAGGTCGATCCAAAATAAGTGCCTGTCGGATCTGCCGCTTCAAACTATTGAATTTCCCCAATCGTGTGTGCAACAGTCTCCCGGACTAAACTGGCAAGGGAGCCAAGAACTGAGCTGAATTGCCTCTTCATGGTGAGCGCTGACGGTTAGTCCATAAGTGTGCGTGAAATAGGTGAGGTAGTCGTTTCCAATTCAATAGCTTAAAAGCAACACGATCAAGGAGCATAACGCCTTTTTATGATTTATAGGGTAGGTGATGGGCCCGTGGTGCAGTGGTTAAGCACGTGGCAGGTCTTTTGGGCAGCCAAACCAAAAGACAGTCAGTTCAAATCTGGATGGACCTGGCCCTTGAAGTCTTGTTCCTCCAGCCTCCAGTGCTTAGAAGAGCGGCGACCGCCAGGGGCTGGCTGCGGGTGGTCGCTGCTATTCTCATGTCAGACAATCAATGCATAATATGATGCCAGATAGGTATAGTATATTAACCTCCTTATTCTCAGCTGGATTTATTTGTACTCTCGGGAGGATAAACTTCGGGCAGATTAGGGCATGTAAATAAAAGCACAAACCTTTTACAAAGGATATTACTCCTTCGTCTGACAAGGGTTGCAAAAACGAAAGACATGATGTCATTATGTAAAGCGGGGTAACTCTTCATCACTTGAGCTCAGTTTACAATGTCCCTGCAATCTTAAAAAGTAAAACACTGGCCAAAGACAGGCAGGGTTGTGTAAGTGAAAAAAAGCAAGAACGTTGTTATACATTGGCAGCTCGATATTAACAGCATAATACAACAAAATAGAGCGGTCCGTTTCCTTGCTAAGCCCTCCCCTTAGATGCTCTCCAAGCTTACCACGTCTAGTCCATATCCCAGTGCAGTCAAGATGAGAGGGGCTCAAGAATTCTCCTTGTCAGAATTCCGAATATCGAACACGGCGCGAGACGTTTCGGAGGTCCACCAAAATGCCGTGGATATGGGGCAGATCAACGCGAGGCAAATGGATTCAAACAATACCAAACTGGGGGTTCTTATAGGCTCTGGGATACTTCAGTTACCGATATGGGGTATGATTTACCAGACAGCTGGAATGCAGATTTACTTAGCCATGTACAGGGTTTGCAATGAGCTATGGTGTATTCCAACAATACTACTTCGACAACTGGACACTAGAAGGAGACCGCACCATTGCTGGCATAATCGGTATGACCGCTAATGGTGTCATGTACCTGTCTATGCCCTTCCTATTCGCGCTTTTCACCAGACGATGGGCTCATCGACGCCAACTTGCCGCTGTTTGCGGGACAGTGATAGCATGTGTGAGCTTCTTCCTTTCTTCTTATAGTGCCAGTATCTGGCATTTGGTTGCAACTCAGGGAATCACGTCTGCTTTAGGGTGCGCCCTTATCTACAGTCCAAGCACACTCTCCCTCGGCGAGTGGTATACTACTAGCAACCGTGCTTTGGCATACGGAATCGTTCTGTCTTGTAAGAACATAGTCGGGGCCACCTGTCCCTTCATCCTTCGAGCTTTGATTGACAAGTATGGCTTCCGAACTACTCTAAAAATCTGGACTGCGATTGTTGGAGGAACAAGCATCTTTGCTGTGTGCTTGATACCGACCCACCCTTCGAATCTATCGATTAGCCAAACCCGAGCACGCAGGATCCCTTGGGCTTTCCTCAAGCACAAATCTATTTACTTCTACAGTCTAGCCATCATTTTCCAAAGCTCTGGATATGGAATTCCTCAAACATATTTGAGCACCTACGCCCGAGATGTCGCCTTATTGTCCCAAAACTCGGGTACTATGATGCTGGCCCTCTTCAATGCGTCTGGTATTGCTGCATCTTTATTATTTGGCTGGCTTAGCGACAATAATCGTTTCATTCTTTCTGCCCAGCACGTATCTGCAATCCCACCTTTCTGCTCCGCCCTTTCTGCTCTCTTCTTCTGGGGATGGACCACTCAGGGTGGCATTGGCCTACTGATAGTCTTTTCTATAACATTTGGATTTTTCTCTAGTGGCTATAGTGCTACCTGGGGAGGGATGCTGAAGCACATGGAACGCGAATCCGCTGAGAGGAACGAAGCCGTTGACCCTGGGATGCTCTACGGTCTCCTCAATGGTGTCAGGGGAATCGGATTTGTCAGTGGGGGATTTGCTGGCGTGGCACTACTGAAAAGCGGAAGTATATCAGCAGGTCAACAATTTGGTTATGGAACCTCTTACGGGCCCCTTATAATATTTACAGGCCTTTCTTCTCTCCTTGGAGGGTGGGTTGCAATCTGGAAGTGGAATCCAAAGAGGCTCTTATCATTACTCTCGAGCCAGTAGCATATGCGACAAATGCAAACGTGGGGTCGGAGTGGTCAAGGGTACACAAGACTACGCTGATGAACATGCCATAAGTTCGGTGGGTGGGCGCGCGGTGCGTTTTCGGTCGTTGAGCACGTCGATAAAGGGCTGGATCATCATCCTTCATACTTCCTGAGTGCTCCTCGTATGGTATAGGGAACAAGGAGATGATAAGCTAAGCAAAGGTCTCGGTATTGTAGCGCTCTGGGGACCGACAAAATGCTACGGACGCAGCGATTGTAAGGGGCAACTCCAAATATCGGGGCTCGGTTCATCACCTTTGAGAAGCGGAATCTATAGCAGTGAGCCGCCTCGGTCGGAAATAAGGTCACAATAAGGTCGTGGCTTCGCTGTGTTTCAGTGAGCCTAGCCCTCAGTGCCCACCTTTCTGGGCACAGCTCGCAAGCACAGGCTCTCGTTATTAATGTTGGTCGCCTGAATAATTATTTCCATTGCCTTCCCACCAGCTTCGCCGACATCACAAGTAGTGGGTTCCCGAAAGCAGTCAACGCCGGCATTAAATTAGGCTGCTGAATAGCTTGATCGCAGCCCTGCAGCTGGTTCCTGAATGACCTTTTTTCTTTGCGCATGGCAGCTTCCGAGGCGTTCTCCATTGCGCCGTATGTTAGCAGAGGCAGTTTGGGAATCGGTTTTGTTCAACTCTGCATATTGATAACTACAACATGCGATGAATCCCAAAAGACTATTTTTGGCGATTAGATTATTTGAACCCCGTTGTGGGCGATTGTTATCTTTACCCCCAGGGACACAGCCCTGGCCAGCCGGATTCAAGTTTGCCTAATTTCGACGTGATATTCAAGATGTGAGAAGCAATCAAGTATGTCAAATTCGACAAGACGCATCTGTGTGCAAAATGACGATTAATTTGAAGCGTTCTGAAATATCCAAGGCACCCTTTCACTCCGAGCCTTTGAAGATGGTAAAATGAGCATGGACAGGTCGCTCTAGGGTAGCTTGGCTCCATGTCTCAGCCACAACGGCTGCTTCCGGATTTAGGGTTGACTCCTAAAACACCGCTAATCAGATTCCGTCCACGCAATCCGACGTGAGGCTAGAGGTTGTGTGTTTTTGCCACAAATGTTCCAAGGTACTGACGTGTATCTCAGACAGCGACCCGCTCTCCAGGCATACAAGGCAAAATTTCTCCACCATTTGCTCGGAGGCTTAAAACCTCTGATTCCCATGCACTGTTGAGTGAGCAGATGGATGCCACCAGATAAGGGGGCACAGTAGATCGCCGAGGAATTCAGCGCCATGAGTCACTTTGTTGGACCTTGAAGCAGTGTTTTCATGTTATCAAATCTCCTAATTGGCTTTAGTCCAAAAATGGATGGGGTAACCTCCCGTTCGTTGTGCCACCAACAATACTAGCGCCATTGATGGCTCCTCTAGCTTTGAATGGCTTGTGAATGCACTTCCGGAAACGCCTTTGCGATGTGAGCGGGCCAACAGGAGAGCTTTTATTGGGTAGATCCTTTTGATGAATCTTGCAGCATTTGAGCTGGGGTACCATATTTATACCGAATTCGCACCAAAGTATTTCATTCCCGATTGACACATTCTCAACGTTCAATCTTTGGTCATTCATTTCCAGACCCAAGCATCGTGCTTGCCCTGTCTTTCCTCCATCTATCCTTCGTTCCACCCCCGTATCTACGGGTTATTCATTCCTTGAGCCGTCTCTAACTCATTGGGCCCAACACGAACCAGTGCTCGGTCTTTCATTCTCTTTTTTTCTATTTCGTCCCTTGCGGACTATCGCAAAATGCGCATTCTTTCCATTGCAACCATTGCATTAGGCGGCATCAGCGTCGGCGATGCCGTCTCTTACAGACCAACCGGGACCACCACCTCAACACAAGACGTCGCGACCGATGAGATCGCCGATGGGGAATTTTCTACGAATCCCACGGGCTTTGAACCTTCCAGTCATGTTCAGAGTGAGCTTGATTTTGGGCATGATAGGAGTAGTCCCGTATCCAACAAGGCTGCCAGAATGCTACGAGGTGGCAATTTGTCAGGTTCCGCAAAGATCGGAAAGATGCCGTCGTCCTCAGCAGTACCATCACCAACGTTGACGTCAAGGTCCATGGAAGCTAAAGGTGACCTGGTGAAGCGAGAAGCGTCTTCTGGCAATATCACAACCTCTCTCAGCAATTTGGTCGTGACTACTAAATACAATTTACACTACTACTACTATGTTACCTACAATCTCCAGGCCAACAATTGCAGAATCCAGTCATATCTTGACAGCACACTCATCGGGGGTACTCCTTACTTTCCAATTACCAAGGGTATTAGCCTTTACAATACTTGGTCGGACTACAACGCAAGCGCCATACCCACTGCGACTACTGGCACGCTCACAGTCGCAATTACTTGCAGCAATGGTACTGCCCAGGCGTACATCGATAGCATCACTTTCACAAAGAATTCTGATACTTCAGCTAAACAGAGCACCTCAAGTATGGCAACCTCCAACGCCACTACTCTGAAAACAAGCACTACAATAAGCTCCATGGGATCTACGGCTAAATCGAGTTCCTCGACAATACCGAATCCAGTGAACAAGATCGCTGTCACATCTAAATCCACCACAAGTCAGAGCGCCAAAAGTAGTGGCACCAGCATTGGAACTGCTAGCAATACGGCTAGCAATGCACCTAGCAGCACTCAAAGTAGTGCGTCTGGAAGCAAGGGCTCTGACACGATAAGTAGTGGCACAATCACATCGACAGGCAATAGCACAATCATTTCGACAGGTACTAGCACAATCATTTTGACAGGTACTAGCACAATCACATCGACTGGTACCAGCACAACTATCGGATCATCTGTCAGCGGAAGTAGCTTTGCATCCATCACATCGAGCGCACAAACTACGCCGGTGCTGTCCACCGCCAGTTCATCAAGCCTGTCTAGTACCATGTCTTCTGCCGCCAATCCCAACCCTTCCAGTGTTACGGTTAATAGCACCATACTCATTATTGCCGGAACTAGCGATGTGGCTGCTAGCGCAAGTTTGGGTCTTGTGGCTTACGGCATCCCCTACCAAATTCTCATTGTGCCACAGGAAGGTGTGACCCTTCCCGTGCTAAATTCAAGTCTTTCTCAGGGTAACTTTGGTGGTTTTATTGTCATGAGCTCAGTTGCCTACCAGTATAGCTACGGCTGGGCTAGTGGTATCACGCCTGACCAGTGGACCGCCATTTACAACTACCAGATTGACTTTCATGTCCGCATGGTTCGCATCAATGAATATCCAGGGATTCAGTTCGGCGTAACCACCGCTGGGGGTGGATGCTGTGATAGCTCGACTGATCAGCTGGTCAGCTTCACAAATGTCAGTGATTTCCCCACCGCGAATTTGAACATGAATGCCGGTGTATCGACCGCTGGTCTTTGGCATGTGCCCGCCATCATCACGGACCCGAGCACCACTAGACAAATTGCTAAGTTCGGTGTTGCGACTGGCTTTTCTAGCGAGACTGTCGCTGGCGTCATCAACAACTTCAAGGGCCGTGAGCAGTTCGTTTGGTTCATAAGTTGGGCTCCTTCGTGGTCTTTGGCCTCGAGTTATCTTCAACACGCCCATATCCACTGGATGACCCGTGGGGTTTTCCTAGGCAAGCGTAAGACTTATCTGAGCTGTCAGATCGACGACTTACAAATTCCCACTTCGCTGTATTACCCTGTCAGCTCGACTCCGTTTAAAATCACCACTGCTGATCTTGATGCCCATGTTACTTGGCAGAAGAGCCTTAATTCTCGCTTGCCAGCCGGTTCAGCATTCGCACTGGAGCTTGCCCACAATGGCAATGGGAATATTGTTGCTGCCACTTCCTTGGACACGAGTGGAACTTGCAGCCCTAACAGGGCTATTTACTATCCCGCGCCTGCTTCCACCGATCTTGAATATCAGAAGCCTCTTGGAACTGGTGTTGACGTCTGGCCCTCCACTTATGAGACTTATTCTTGGTCCCAAAGCTGTCTTCAGCTAGATCCATTTGCCTCTTGGTTCATGGTGCCAGCAAACCGCGACCAATTTTTCCATGTCTCACACACATTTACCCATCTCAGCCTGAACAATGCCACATATCACGACGTCAACCGGGAGATCAAATTTAACAAGGCATGGTTTGCTCAAACTGGGATCGACCAATCGCCTTACTTCTCCAAGGGTAGTCTTGTCCCTCCGGCTATCACTGGGCTCCATAACGGAGACGCTATTCAGGCGTGGATGGATAATGGTCTTACTTCTGCTGTTGGTGATAATACCCGGCCTGTTCTTCGAAATAGCAATGTCTATTGGCCGTTGACAAGCACTGTTGCAGGAAACGGCTACGCTGGATTGACAATTGTCCCTCGTTTCTCAACTGCTATTTACTTCAACTGTAATTCAGCGGCGTGCACTACTCAGCAATGGACTTCTCCTACCGCAAATTCCGATTATCCCAGTCTCCTGGCTCAGTCGAAAACGACCAACGTTCGAAATTTGCTTGCATTGATGGCAGATCCATATATGTTTCATCAAGCCAATTTGAACCAAGTGGGCGTTGATACTATAACTGTTGGTTCCCAAACAGGACAAATGTCTTTGGTTATGTCTTGGACAGAGACCATAGTCCAAGAACTGAGCCGGTTAACAAATTGGCCTATTGTATCAATGGGAAATGATGACCTTGCGACGTATTTCAATAACCGCCAGACCTTGGATAACTGTAATCCCACTATGTCTTACAGTTATTCCGCTGACGGGACCTCTATCGCTCAGATTACAGTTTCTGCTGCCGGAAACAATTGCCCAGTACCTATTCCTATCACCATTCCTTCGGGTTCTTCCACTGCATCTGGAGGATCGGCAACATCTGATGTAGTCGGCTCTGAGCCTCCTATCCAGTGGGTGACTCTCAGTGGTTCGCCAGTTACACTGACTCTGAGTTCTCCTATTTCAGTACCTTAACTTTGTCGCTCTTTAATTATTGGAAAATAAAAGAAATCGCTCGTTTAATTTAAATTTTATCTACATATAAAAAGATTTTACGGAATAGTTGACTGTGACTTCTGATATTCTGTCATGGTTTCCCGAATTCATCAGTATCCTTAGATGCGCGTTTTCGGCGGGTTTACGAATGCTTTGTCTATGAATCGTCTAGTCTAACGGCTTGTAGAGCTCCCAGCTGAATGCAGCGACCAATGGTGGCAGGACTAATGACTTAGCACCTATCTAGCTATCGTGATGTCAGCTGTACCTGAAATATAACGGTAGCTTTAAGCATTCTGCTAAACTGCTGGTGGACAAGAAAGCTAGCTCCTTGACTACTCAGCTTCTTTTGATAGACGTGTCCGTTCCTACGTGAGTGTAGCAAGTGAGCGAACCAATCTTAATTACAGTGAGAATACTCCCCCAGCTGGGCTAGCCAAGACCTAATTGACACGGTTGACTGCGAACAATATTTAATCTTTATTTTCACGTCGCCTATGCTTTTTTTCTTCGTCTACTTGCTGCGTCAATTCCTCACAATCAGTAACCGGTAAAGAATGCCGTTCTTTCGGCCCAAAACCGTCTCGAGAGGGGTTGGATGAAACGTCGATCCCGAATGGGCCAATAGGGAATAAGCACAGTGCTGCATGATTTGTCAACGTAGAGATAAGCTTTCCTATAAAGGATCTCATTTGTGCCCGCTTTCATGGTCCTGATCTGATCATTATCCTTCGTCCGAATCTTTATGCAAAAATGGCCACTAGTTGGGAGCAAGCAGCCGCTGCGAAAAAGGAAGAAATATTCCAATCTATTCCAGCTAAATGGCGTCTCACCAAAGTACCATCAGCGCAAGAGCAAATCAACATCACGGGCTCTTTTGCCCATCAGTTTCTCAGCCCGGAAGAGATCGAAATAACTGAAACCGATGCTGTCGGAATCGCGAAAAATGTATCCGCTGGGCATTGGAGTGCCGTTGCTGTTACTAGTGCTTTCTGCCATCGCGCAGCGATAGCGCATCAGTTGGTATGCATCCTAATTCTTTTTGAGACCGATTATCACTGACAAGAATACAGCTCAATTGTCTCCACGAGACATTTCTCGACGCCGCCCTGGAGGATGCCAAGCGACTTGATGCGTACTACGCCACGCATAAAAAGCCTATTGGCCCTTTGCATGGCGTCCCCGTGTCCCTCAAAGACCAGTTCCACGTCAAAGATGTTGAAACCTCAATGGGCTATGTCGGGTGGCTTGGCACATTTGAAGGGAAGAAGGGCGATGCACGTTTTAAGACACATGAAAGCGAGATGGTTCGTGAGTTGAGGCAACTTGGTGCCGTGTTGTACTGCAAAACCAGTGTCCCTCACACGCTGATGACAGGTGAGACTGTCAACAACATCATCGGGTACACCTGGAATCCAGCCAATAGGTTTCTAAGCTCTGGTGGCAGCTCTGGTGGAGAAGGAGCATTGATCGCGTTCCGAGGCTCGCCAGTCGGTATCGGGTCGGACATCGGGGGATCGGTTCGCATTCCTGCCGCTTTCAATGGTCTATTCGGGCTTCGTCCTACCTATGGAAGGCTTCCATATGAAGGAGTAGCTAATTCTATGGACGGCCAGAACAGTGTCTTGTCTGTCTTGGGCCCGCTCGGTACTACATTGGGTTCTATTCGACTGATCTTCAAAGCTCTCCTCTCACAGCAACCTTGGCTTTTTGATCCGACCGTCGTTGACATGCCGTGGAAGGCTCAAGAAGAGCAAGAAGTCCTAGACAGGATTAGTGGAAAGACTGGCCAAAAACTCACTTTTGCCGTATTCAAAAATGACGGCGTTGTTACTCCACATCCTCCGGTGGCGCGAGCCATACAGTCAGTTGTCGACACCCTTTCCAAAGCCGGCCATAAAGTAATAGATTGGAAGCCTCCAGGCTATGAGGAGGGAATAAAGGCAACCCGTACTGCGTGGACTTCTGATGGGGGCACTGATGTCCACTCTGCCCTGAATCTATCCGGTGAGCCCATTGCACCACAAGTCTCGTCCATTTATGGACTGGAGCCTGGTGTGGAGATGACCGCCTCTCAAATCGCAGCCAACAATGTTGCCATTCGCCAATGGAGAAAATCCAACATGGATTATTGGAATTCAACATCATCTGTCACTGATACAGGCCTTCCGATAGATGCCGTCATCGCTCCTGTAGCCCCGTTCGCTGCTGCCATCCCAGAGCGATTTTCCTACTATGGTTACACATGTTTTATCAATGGCCTTGACTGGCCATCTGTCGTGGTTCCAGTCACAGTTACCGACAAGGAAGTAGACCAACCGTATGCTTCTTTTGAGCCGATGAGCAAAACGGACGAAGATATACAGCAAGACTACAAGCCTGAAGTATTCCACGGAGCACCAGTTTCAGTGCAACTAATCGGCCGTCGCTTTTCTGAGGAAAAGATGATCGCAATTGCCGAATATGTTAGCCGTCTCCTCGCCATTTAATAATACGCTTTTGTTGTTACCTTGGCGCAAGGTGATGAATATGCTAACCCAGCTGCACGCACATCAGGACGCCCAGGATGATCATAGCTGGTGTTAGGTCAATTATTCTTAGCTCCCTAGAACTAGATATTTCACGAGATAGAGCCTGATCTGTACACAGAATTAATCCGAACAGTCCTTGATAAAACTCTACAGTTCTCTCGGTTGGTTTGGCCTTGTCCCAGATTTCCTTCAGCCAGAACAAAACTCCCATTCTCCGCACGAGATTCGGGATGCCTGCTGATCTGTCTATGCCAAGACACATCATATGATGTAATAGTTTGGAATATGCTGGATATCCTTCTATAATCTGAATTTCCACGATATTGATGAGCTAGATCCCTTCATAAATGAGCCACTTCAATATTGATCCTCGAACTGTAAATGGGAACCACAACTGAACCCCAGCCACGTGGTCCCTGTAGGTGTTCCCGTTCGAGTCACTCAACTGAATTCGCGTATATGACAACCCGTATTCGGTCTGTGGTTGAAAAAGTAGTTCGTAATCTATGTTCGTGTCCAAGTCCAGCGGAATTGATCCGTCAGCCCAATCTCTAGCCTCCGAGGTTATGGTTAGGTTGAGGAAGAATGTCTACCTTGAATTTCGATGTTCCTGATTTAATGACAAGTATCGATATTTTCTTGGAGACAGCCAATCCTGCTAGCCTCTGTGAGCACAAGTTTAGAGTGTGAGGTGAATCACGGCCTCTGTTTATGAACATTCCATTCATGTCCTGGTCAGACACCTTTTGTGAGGGGTCAGCCGACGGGTCTGAATCGCGAAAAAGAGGGTCAAATGAAGAAATGAGGCGTATAGAGGTCGATTCAGCAGTATCAGACAACTATCTAGTTCCAAAGGACTCTCCACGGGTGATCGTAGGTCGTCGTTATTGGAGTTGTAGAAGTCTGACCCCTCCTCCATTGGCTGCCTGGCAGGGCAGCCTTTGGAGGTGTGGGGTCATGTGACCTGACACCTTTCCTCCTTTATGAAATAAATTTCCATCCTCATCAGCTACCAAGTGAGTAGCTTTTTTTTTTGTCGGAAAGATACGATGCATTAGATTTATTGCGTGACAGCCAGCCCAACCCCGACTTGGGAATCCATCTCAGAGCCGGTCATAGCCGTTGGTGAAGAGTAATGCGTAGTAAAAGTCCGCAAAAGGAATGTCTTGGCAGAACTCCACCCCCTTGATATTTCCTATTAGATTGAGGCAGCCATCGATGGCCTTTAGCTTCTCATCTTTATATGTTCATTCCCGGCGAGAGTATCTAACGGCAATATCATTATAGTCGCCAAAATCCCACGCCACTGAACTAAGCCAGGCTGAAGCCGAGAGTACGCTCAAACCTCCTGATCCAAGTCGATGTCGGGAATTTTGGCTTCGTGACCATGTCTTCCAGAATGGATAGACTCTATCGATTTACCCGATGAGCACAGGAATGAAATTTGTTCTTGGCCAAAAAAAGCGTTTCTCGTTGCAAGTTGGCCTTCTTGGTACGTCCAGGATCTAACCGCCCAGGCTGAAGATCCAATATCTTGATCAAGGGCAGAAATGTATTGGCGATGGCCGATTTTCTCGATCCCCCGAGTAGGCCTTAGGTCTTTGGCAATGGGTCTACAGAACAATCCACGTTCAACGTCTTCCTCTTGACCTGAGCCTGGAGCAACAAGAGTGATGGTAGATAGACGATATATCACACCCATTACACTGATTTCCTCTGACTTCTTTATTTGGTCATGTTGATTGATGCAATAAGCGTCCACCCATAACTACGATATTGAGTGTTCTCTGCAAACAAACATAGCATCTTCAACAAGCTTCGGGACACCCTTGTCGGTAAAGAAAATGGACACTGTTCCGCTGGCGCCATTTTCCTTACCGACCACCTGGTCTACGAGCTGGGTATAGGCATTCTTTCCCTTTCTCCAGGCCCCACTGATGGTCGCATATCACGCTTTTGAGGTCGGGTAAACTTTGAGAAACTCGCGCGTGAGTGTATTTATTGTTCGAATATGTGAGATGGATTTGCCTGCGCGCTCCTGAGGTTTCCGGTCACAACACGTAGTAATGTGTTGACTCGAACAAGTATCAGCCCACATCTGGAGCAGGCTTAATTCTTTTTTTAGGTTTGTGACTTTGCAACCGTTTAATAGAGGCCTCTTGGGATCCACTGAGTCTATGGATCACAGTCTGATGCCGTGGTTTGACATCAAATTGTGGTACCTGATCTTTTCGACATCTTGCTTTGAGCAGTCCGGCATCGCGGCCAAGCCAATCACTACGTCCGTTGTGAGGAGTTCTTTACTCGTATTGCTCAAACTACCCGCTACTGCAGATTTGCACTCGGTCTCACGCCCCCACACATTTTGACAAGCAGAACTTTCAGCGCGCAGCTGACGCGAAAAGAAATCGAAGGCCATGCACTTGTTACTAATCAAGAAAAAGGTGAAACAAGTTGAGCAATGACCACACACACTATTGTCTACGAGGCATGGCTTATCCAGCTCTGAAATGAGCTATTAAAGCCGTGTTGTGACGACGGCCTGAGCGGCAATCAACAATTCGTCAGCATCGCAGATCCTGCAAAACAACCCCACCACAGCACCCCTGTGTCTCCAACAGTGCCTTCAGCCGCGCGATCACTGCTGAGCAGGCTTTTAGTCTGTGGCATTCTTGGAAAGAAGGCTAGATGGGTTTGCCGTGTACCCTACCCGGTGTGGGTCGGCATCATCCATTGCAGCCCTCGAGAACTCGGAATGCGTGGTGGAAGAGCGGCCTATCACGGATCGTACTGATAGGATAAAAGACGCAATCACACAATCTTTTGAAATGTATTCATGTGGCGTGGTTGCAATTCTCGCCGAGTTCTGCGCGATTGGCAAACATGCTGCTACCTATATCTCCGTCGGCCAACTTCGCCTTATTCCCGCGCTCGGAAGCAAAGATGGTCGCAACGCTAAGGCCATGAAGGATTCGTCCCCACTCCCTTCGCGGCGCCTGAAATCTAAGAGTCCCAAAATGGTCCAACCAGGAAGCACTTCTCGGAGCTCTGACTGCCATGATTAAAATTCAAGGCCATCCAAAGACGCTAAGGAATCTTTCATCCCTGTTGCTGACACAAATCCGCCTGCCACAACACACTATCGACAAATGAGGATTCAAGTGGGAAACCCTTTCAAATACGCTGTGCGGAGACTTTTCTTTTCCTTCTTGGTCGTTCTTCTACCGTTCGCCAAGGTCTCAAAGAGACATTAGTCTCCCTGGCTGCCGCCATGTCTCTGTCTATCGCGCTGTTTCTTTTCCTGGCTTGCCTCGTTTCTAATGTACGATCCGATGCATTCGTCAAACCTCCGGGTTCCGGCCCGTACGGGGATTATACCGACAATTCCGTGTACGCAGAGGGACATAACATTAGCATGGAATGGCAATCATCTCTACAAAATATGAATCTTGTGCTGTACCAGGTTTATCCTCTCGGCGGCTCTGGCGATTCACAATGGAGTTACAATGACACTATTCTGGGTATGTCTACTAAGCCACGAAGTGGGAGATATATGGTCTGACAGAGGTTAGTCAATTCGAGTGACACAACACTTGTTTGGAACGCAACCTTTGATCCCTTTTCCACCGACTTCCCAACCGATGAGGCTGGCGTATTCTACCTTGCGCTGTACGAAACCGGCAACACATCACTCGACGCGACGTCCCACTACTTTAATATCACGCGAGAAGTTACAACCACAACGACATTACCCGTATCATCGACAACATCAACCTCAACAAACCAACCTACATCGGATGCGCCATCAGAATCGACATCAGCATCCACGGAAAGCTCCAAATCGGGGCTATCGACCGGCGCAGTCGCTGGTATTGCCGTTGGTGCCACGATAGGCGGAATTGCGGTTCTTGCTGGTGTCGCATTTTTTCTCTGGAAACGATTCCGAGCTGCCAACTCCCCAGGTGAACTACAAGCCACACCGATGACAGAAGAAAAGGCTGGTGGAGTTGGCACGAATATATATTATCCTCAGACGGGATGGAACAATGTGCACGAAGCTCCGGATACAGCGGCGGTTCATGAAGCACCATCTTCAAGCGCCCCGCAAGAAGCGCCTGGTTTAAGGGATCTGCATGAGGCACCTTAGCAGAAGAGAATGAATATAAGCAGAGATATAATAGTAAAATGATGATGAAAGCGATTGTTTGGTATCATTTAATGGGGCACGCAATTACTAGATTTCTGCTCAAGAAAGAACATTAAAATTGACATTAACATCTGGACTCAACTTCTAAAAAAACCACTTTTGAATAAATCGACTCTGATATCAGAAGGATATTCAGAGTAGAAAGAAGGGCAAATTGAAGGGAGCTCTGTGTCTCATCAAATTCTTTCCATCAACTTCAATATTCTGTCTTGATAGCGGGAATTTCTTCTACAAGCGGGAAACGATAAGTTCCGTCCAGGGAGGTAACAACGGGCTGAGCATAATTATTAGTCCAGTCATCATTAAAGTATCAGCAATCATGGCAGTGTTAGCTATTTCAGAAGCGAGAATAAGACTTGTCTTAGGCAGTCAAAGGGATAAGACAACTTCCAGCTTTGTTTTTGTTACCGATGACGATTTCATCAATTGGGTCGCTATCTCTATTTGAATTGTTTGATAAAAAAGTTGGGGACATGACAACGCCTACACGTCATAAAATGCATAAAACCAGTTGCGATCATCGCCAATATCTGTGATTGTCAAGATGAGGTCATTCTGAGAGATGTTAAATACGCCTATTGTGTATAGAACATCGATATTGCTGCCTGCGTCTGTTCTTTCAAGCCGAGGAAGATCTCGTTGATGCATGAATTTGTTCAAGCCTCCAGTCATCAGGATTACACAGCCGGCAACGTTTTCATACCCGACGAAAGGAAATGCGTGCTGAGATTTGGCCAAAATAAAATCTATAATCTAAATCAGACCCCGAGTCTCATAATGATTGGCCATACGGTAGCATCAAGGACGGAGGTAGGTTCTCCATCAATATCAATGATGGCGTGACATGAGACATTATTTCCAATGTCTGTATAAAGTGGTGACTCTGGAAGTTGTTGAATGCCAGAAACTAACGAGGCTGTAGCTGTTATAAAGGCAACAATTGCGTTACGCAGAAGAACAACTGCGAAATAAACAAGATGGCAAGAGCCAATATCAGTGGAAGGTTTGGATGTAAGAGTGAATTCAATAACTAACATTAGGAATCCAGGGATCTATTTATGCTCCTTCTGAATATATTGTCAATCAGGTCATTTCAAACCCAAGAAATCAGATGGGGTGCGTTGACATCCTTGCAACCACAATCCTCAGCTACTGGGAGTGCTTTCCTAGTTCAGGAAAGTCGAAGTCTGAGTCCTTGAGCCAATCCTTTCAGCTAAGCCACTCTGGTTGAAGGTTTGACGATATACTTTCCACGAATTAATTTTAAATGCAATGTCGTTTCAGTCATCAGATTCGCATCGTATATTCCAATATCCGCCAAGCCCTGGTTTGGTTCAGATCTAATTCACATTCTGCTCGTGCAGTTCGTGCCCACCACGTCGACATCAATTTTGCTAACGGTTTGGATTGAGTGTAGAATCTGAAATTCGCAGGAACCCTCAGGCTCTCATTGGTAATTGAATACGTTTTCAGATACGATAAAACTCTACACTGCACTGCAATATATTTCGACTAGCCATGCAGAGATGAGGAATAAACTCTAAAACAGAATCCCTTTGCTGGCCTTTGAACATAGATAATTACAGCCTCCCTTCCTGCAATCAGGTGAACTATGTCTCGAGTTTAGGCTTGTTGGTACCTTTGGAACACCCATGCTAGATTATGCAAATGTTGCTCAGAAACGTTGTGTTGGTTAAACCTGCCTCATGTTCGGTTAACTTTGCTGTCAGAACTGTGGTTTGTTGATGGGGGAGGCAACTGCATATTTCTAAAGAGAATTTATGGCCAAATAATGCTTCAAGTTGTACCAATTTCATTCTATCAATCCCCGAGTGCTGCGATCTGGCTTTTTTTCTTTGGTATTCATTGCGAATTAGCTAATAAATCAAGCCTAGTCTAGTGAATTAGCGGGCAAATAATGTTGTGCGAGGCGTTTCCCAGTCATTTAAATCGGGTCAATGATCACTTTTAGCCTGGAGTACTGGCGCCTCTAGATCATATATTCCATGAGATGGCCCCTTATTCCGACTGTCTCGCACTTACTCTCTGGAACATTTTGTAGTCCTTTCTGATTCTCGACCCTGCTTGAATACGGCGACTAACCACCACCATGCAGCCACCCACTACATTCCTTCTACTTCTATTAAACGCCGGTGTATCTGTACAGCTTGAATGCTCAGCCAAACGAGGTCTCGGATCGCCAGTTGCTGTAAATCAACCACCCGGGTACAGGATCCTTTCTCACCAGGATTGCGATGGCCAGGTGTGTGCCGACGTCTGCATTCCTGCAGATGCCATGTGCTGCGACGTCATCGTGGGAATCTACTGCGACGCTGGCCAGACCTGCACAACATCAAACACATGCATTGATAATGGTTCCAGTAGTGGCAGCGGGAGTTCCGAGCCGGTATGCAGCGATGATGAGAAGATATGCGGAGGTGGTGAGTGACAAATAATATGGACATCATCGGTTCCGGACATGCCACTTACACCTCACTCGCTAGGGTGTATCTCAAGTGGAAACAATTGTTGCAGCGATGTGACAGGCGACTACTGTGAGAATGGAATTAAATGTCTATCAGCAAGCACTTGCCACGATACGGCTGGTAACGGTTCTGGGGATAGCGACTCAATAGATGAATCCTCCGACAGCAGTTCGTCAGGAGGTGATGACTCATCAGATGATAGCTATTCGTACGGCGGTGGCAATTCCACATCCGATGAAAATTCATCATCTTCCTCTGGAGGCAGTGCATCTGGAAACAGCACTTCAAGTGACAGCGGAGGTTCTATGGTTCCATTCCAGCTAGGCAAAGCAATGGTTATTAGCTTGGTGTTAGCAATTGTTCACATCATTTAACTGTGATAGAAACCTAGGCCGTTCACGAGGTCATATTTTTAAATAGCAATCGATCAAGCTTAGTAATGCAGCGTGAGCATAAAACTTTTGGCCAGCGGCTATGACCTCCGGGATGCAAGAAATGAGATCACTACTCCGTGGTAAATGATTCAAGCCCATATATCTCTACTAAAGGTTCCTATCCATAAGTTTTACGATCTTTTCGGTGGGTAGAATGAGTTGTTCTATATGTTATTTACCGGATTGAGATGTGAATGCCTCTGTCAGCTTCCCCGGCCAAAAATAGTTGTCCTCGGTTATAGCAGTGCTAGTCAATTCAAATCCGTGTCGATCAACACGTTGCAGTCGAGAACATCAGTCAATTCAGAGGAGATTTTAAATGTCTGACTGGAGTGATAGTGCTTGCCACGTATCACAGTCTGATCTTGAGGGCTCGGAGAAAAGAATCGTCGCTAAACCAGTTCATCTTCCATTTATGGCATTTCTGTTACTCCCAATCGAACTGTTCCATCCATCGAGCATCTGCCAAGACTCCTGATGATCATGTTATCATCTTCTACATTGCTCAGCTCAATTTATTTCTAAGTATAGGCTCTTGTTGTGCTGAATGGTAGCTCCTTTGTTTTGTGCTATTCTCTTGTTATAGGGTAGGTCGTCGATGGTGGCCCCACACCCACCACAAACGAACAAATTAACTGTGATTTTTTTTCATGCGATTTAGCCCTTGGTTACTTTTTGTAAACCCGATTTCTATGGGTTGCGATGCATGCATAGCGCTCTGAACAATTCTATCAAGTATCTTAAAGCTTGTACGAATTAATGAAATTAATTTGGGCCGGCAATTTACTTATCAGCGAAAATCTCACAATGTTCCGCCTAAGGTATGCAACAGCAAAGGACACATTGCGGAAAGACAGACGATCTTCTCAGGTCCTTGAAACGCGCTGTTCTTCGTCGTAGAAACGTCTCACAGCTATTCATATCAACATAAAATACGCG
Source organism: Calonectria pteridis (assembly GCA_022837005.1). NCBI lineage: Eukaryota > Fungi > Ascomycota > Sordariomycetes > Hypocreales > Nectriaceae > Calonectria > Calonectria pteridis. The sequence continues at coordinate 91,428 of JAKZGU010000121.1, read as the reverse complement.
GAAACACGTATACGTGTACGCAAGTGGGATTTGTGGGGTGCCACCCTGGTCATCCCTGAGATTAGCTAGCCCTGGAATGGGTCACTGGGCTTCGGCAGCACCAGCTCTGGACCTTAGAAAAATTCTTTCAGAAGCACTCTGCAATCGCAGCCATGCCTGCTGGTATTTAGTGAGTACATAAATGTCCCATTAGCACAATCTTTTGTCATTCAAGGCCGTGGGGATATCTCGTTTTGTCCTCTTCCTTGGCCCCTGAGGCTGCGATACGCGTAGACGACGAAGAGGACCGCACCATTGGAACCGGGCGACGCGGCCTCTCCACATAACATGACCGGCTTGTCACCCGTCGAAGATGTGTCTACGTCATCCTAGTTGAAAATTACATTACCCACGAGTCAAGGGCATTCTTTTATAACCAGAGTATGCTGACATGGCCATGACGACGCTCCCAGCGACGCCCCGAGCGACGTCCCGAAATCGACTACAAGTCTCCCGGGTCATCGGCTGGACCATTCTCCATCATTACCACATGAAACATGGCTGCTCCCATAATACTGCTCGTGGCTGTGACTGCCTCATTTCTCACCCTGCTCATGGTTTTGGGGGTGCGTGAGGAACCTTCTCTCATTGTGGCAGCTGGACCTGCAACGACTGGGACAATGGTTGAAACTGAGGTTTCCGTGCCCGTCGAAGCTAGCCCTGTGGGAATTTATGACCTGGAAACGTACACTTCGGGGGCTCTCGGTAGTAATCCTAACCGCACCTTTCGCAGCACTAACATCGTCGCTCCGGAGTTTGGCATCAACATTTGGGATGCGGCGCATCTCAGGTCTCACTCCTTGCCCTTTCTGTTCCTTACAGCCAAAGAACCAGACTCTTCTGCATCACCATTCATTCTAAACGCAACAGACCTGACGTTGGTATGGGCAGACACGACAACGGACCGTCAGGCGGCCATGAACTTTCGACCGCAAAGCTATCGTGGCCAGAAATTCCTCACCCTTTGGGAGGGAAATAACGCTAGTGGACGTGGAAACGGGACATGCATTTTCTATGACCAATCTTATCAAGAAAAATATCGCGTTAGAGCTAAGGACCTGGATATTGGCGCAGATCTCCACGAGTGCCAACTTACGCCCGACGGGACAGCCCTTGTCACAGCCTATCCATTAGTGCCTTATAATCTCGCTTCGGTTGGTGGTCGAGATGAAGACTGGCTCCTGGATTCCTACTTTCAGGAGATTGACATCGAAACTGGCCAGGTCATATTTTCCTGGGCAGCGAGTCAGTGGTTTTCACCCAAAGACTCATACGAGCCGATCAAGCCGAACTATGACTTTTTCCACCTCAACTCTGTTGAAAAGGTAATCAAATCTACCTTGATTTAGTAACCGATTACTCGTTTTTAACCTTAATGGCAGGACCGCAAGGGTAACTACCTTATCTCGAGTCGACATGCCCATACCATCGCGTTGATTGCAGGAAAGGATGCCGAAATCCCTGGGCAACCGATTTGGATTTTGAACGGCAAGCGAAACCAATTCTTAGATATATCTGGGGGACGGGCTCGCAATTTCTCCTGGCAACACCATGCACGATTCCGAAATGACGAGGGCACGCGAATTACATTCTTTGACAACCATCACCCAAGCAATTCGCCTGGGGAGACGGGATGTAAGAGGTCCTGCAGCAAAGGGATGGAAGTTGATCTCAATTTAGAGAACATGACTGTAAGCTTGGTCGCTGAGTATGCCCATCCGCAGAGCGTTCAGAGCGGTTCTATGGGAAGTTTCCAGGCGCTCGACGTTGAAGGTGTTGACGATGGGAACCTGCTTGTCGGCTGGGGCTCCAATCCTGGCGTTAGTGAGTACGCGTCAGATGGTAGATGCGTGATGGACATCCAGTTTGGGGCATACAAGCCCGGATATAAATTTGGACGCACCGTGTCCAGCTACAGAGCCTTCAAGAGTGATTGGATTGGTCTTCCAGCAACCAACCCAGACATAAGCGCTGACTGGGTTAACCATGAAGTCTATGTTAGCTGGAATGGGGCAACGGAAGTTAGATCATGGGCTGTGGTAGGTCTTTCAAGATGATATGGAAATATATGCTAACTGTTTGTAGTATGTTGGCGAGGAATCAGAAGATAATATCGAGGTGAAATACCTTCAAACTACTGCCAAGGATGGATTTGAAACAAGAATATATGTACCTCACCATGCTTGGGTGGAGGTCAAAGGCCTGAATGAGCATGGTGAAGTTCTGGGTTCCACAGGCATCTGGGATTATGAATTCAATATGAAAGCTGAGGAAACACCAAGCATATTGGAAACGAGCTGAGACTTTCGGTGCTATTATGGCGTTGGGTTAATTATGCAACTATAGACCTTGAAAAAGAAATTAGTAAAATCATGAATCTTGTTCATTAAATCGTCTCATGGAACTTGATACTTTAGACATCTGATGTACGTTGATGCAGTTTCTATGTTTTTTTGGGGCATTATGCGCACTCACGACTTATTCGAATATGGCCCCTGTAAGTATTAAATGTATCAATGGGATCAATAAATGCGAGGAAGGATTGCTAGGCTGGATCTCAATTCTATAACGGCTGTTGTAGGTTGGTAAGCATTAAAAGGAATGGATGTTTAGAGTTCTTGCTAGTTCCTCTTTCGCAGTCCATAATAAAAGCATTGGATAAAAGTAGGGGATGCGAGCAAACGGGCTTAGCTGGTATTTACGGCGAAAGATCATGAGCACAGGCAGTGTCAAGGCACTCATTCTGAAATAGGCGTTCAATTTAGGCCTTTTATATAGTGAGATAGAATCCAATACAGTCTCTGAAATCAAGCCTTTCCGTTCACCTTTTGAACGTCCTCATTTGGAGTGTAGTACACTCTACGCTGCTGTTGATCCTGATAAGCTGGGAACATGGTGGCATAGAACTCAGTCCAACCGCCCATTCTAACCCTCACCAAATTGTACTTCTCTGTGTCTTTGACTGCCTTTTGGTACGTCTTCAGATCAGCGCAAGTCAGCGTGATCAGGTTGCTGCCGACATTGCCCTGCGCATAATCCTTCACGAACTTTTGGAGCTTGTCCAAGGGGAATGACTCGTCAATGTTCATGTCGACAGGTGACGCGTTGGAGATTCCATAAGTCACAGCATCAGATTTGCAACTCTCCATGGCTTGGTAAATGTTTCGGAAAGCAGGAGCTGCGGCCAAGTCTTGCGCTGCCGGGGTAGGAGAAAGATCGGAGGCGATGGGCATGCCTTTGCGGCGACCGTCGGCTGAGGCTCCGCAGACGATACCATCTCCAACATAACCCTCGAATGTTCCGATGCCAGGAGTAATGATGAACTTGAAGTCTGAGCCGTAGGTATCACGAATCCTCTGGAGGCCTGGGGCCAGCAGTGGGGAGTCGATGGTTTTGTTACAAAGCTCGACCAAGTTTTCCATGAGCCAGTCGCCGAGCTCATTTACCTCCGCATCTCCGCTTCCCCACTTTGGCAGGTTAAGCGCCACTTCTCGGAGCTGCTGATACCGAACGGCATACTGCGCCGTGGTTGCAGGACCCAGGTGGCCATCCTGGAAAGGCTCGATCATGTTGAATCCCCAGTCATTAATGAGACAGTCGACCAGATCAGTTAGAGTTGTCATGGCACTCTCAGGGTCGAACACCAGCCTCTTGATTGCATAAAGAGAATCAATGGTGTTCGAGATACCGACGCAGAGTGGCGCCATGATGTGGAACATTGCACCACCGTCGGTCAGGTCGAGACCCTTCTCTACACACCCGTCAATGAAGACGGAGAGGAGTGGACTGGGACACACGGGCCCAAGATTGCCGTAGTTCGCAATCATGAAATTGTATGACTTGATCATCAGCCACTCAACTTGCTCCAGGAATTGTTTTTGCAGCGCCTCAAACGACTTGATTTTGGAAGCTGGAAGACCACGGAATGTCTGCTTCATTCCTCGCAAATGCACTGGCCCTGCATCACCATAGGTTGCACCCTCATTGAGAGCCTGTTCTAACGCAAGCATTGGCTCTACGTTGCCAAATACAAACTCCGAGGCACCTGCAAACATGGGCTCGTAGCAACCATCGGCGGCGTAGTTTCTCGACCACGCTCGACTGACAAGACCCTTGCCTGATCGGAACAAACCCTCTGTCAACTTGTCATCGTTGTACAAGATGGGCTGAGCGCCACCCGAGAGTATTCCTTTGGCAGCCTCATCCAAATACTCATCCGGCATATCCTTATACACTCGGAGTGAGAGGGTAGGGGCATTGACAGGAAGGCGACGCGCTGCCTTGAGGAATAACATGGTTACAGGATTCGCACCACCTTCGGGCTTGTCGCCGTCCAGCGCTTTGTATCCTCCCACCGTGATCTGCTGTACCCACTGGTTGATGCCACCGCCCTGAGGAAAGTTGCCTCCGTGGCCGTTGATGGTTGTCGTTCCAAATGTGAGGTAATCATAGAGGAAGGCACGGTTCACAAATGCATTGTCTCCAATCTTGATGAATAGACAATCAATAATATCCTGTGCTCGCTCTGTCGAAATGTTGTCCTTTTCCAAGAACGGCCAGAGGATCTGGTCCAAGCGACCCATAGCTGTCAGCTCGCCGACAAGGTGCAAGCAGCAGTGCATAGTGTAAATAAGCTGCACCGCGTCTTGGAAGTCTCGTGGTGGGTTGTCTACTAGATGATCGAGACGCTGAGTCACATCTTGCATGTTTTTTTGGTCCTCTTGGTTGATGGTATCCTTGGCTGCGTTCTCAGCTAGGATCTTCCAATTCTTGAGGTATGCTTGCACACCCTGGATGGATAGAAGAGCAGAGCGGTAGAATACGGCCTTTGAATCCTTGGTTGTGTTGGCCTCGTCCATTTTGGTCTGGAGCTCCTGGTTGAGTTTGCCCAGACCCTTTTGAACCAGGACCTCAAAGTTGGGAACAATATGTCCCATCGAAGACCACTCGTTAAGCGAGGAGCTCAACCAGAACTTCATTGTCTCGTCGTTGGACAAGTAGGGCACCACCTCCTTACCACGACCAAGCGTGAAGTCGGGGATGACGCCGACAATAAGTTCCTTTGGCAAAATGCGAAGGAGGCCGTTGTAGCGGGCAATATCAGACTCGGGATGCGACAGAGTCAGGGTAAGCGAATTGAGATTTGCAAGTGCCTTGCGAATTGGGACTGGTTCCGCCATGATTTCTTTGTGTTTATCCTCTTTATAGAACTTGAGCAAGTTGGGCAAGCGTGGAAAGGTTCGTCTGTCCATCCAGCCATCGCGCCAGTGGGAAAATGACCTTGACATCAGGCTGAGCACACGGTCGGTGGGGGGATCACCAGATTTGTAGCGACCTTCGGACATTTGGTGAAGCCAGTCTTGGCTGTTGTAGAACATGAACCCGTTCGGGCTTCTCACATTCCAGTGCTCGTCCTCAGGCACGTCTTGACGTCCTCGGACGGCTGGTACTCCCAATTCTTTGGCTGAAGGAACATACCAGTAGCCTCCACTCTTGGTCTTGACGACGTCCATCAGTCTGTCTACAGGATTGGTTGGTTCCTCTCCCAAGAGCTTGTCAAGAATCTTCTCAAAGCGAGCTTGCTCGTTGCAGAATGAGACAAAAATCAGGCCCTTTTCGCGACCAGCGTGACCCTTGCTCTTGCCAAAGGACAACCCCTGGCGCAGGATTTTGAGTTGGCCCTGATTCCTATTCTTGACATGGGCACGATGGATGTGGGAAAAGGTGGCATGTTGCGGGAGCGAGGCGCCGTCAGGGTTGCGACCAACCATCTCGTCCTGTGAGCCAGCGCTCTGGGAGTCGATACGGTTCCAGTCAAATTCAAACTTCTGAGTGAAAGCGAAGCTTGCACCAGCATAGGGTGAAGGGGCATTGATGAGAATGTCTTCTGACAAGCTGATGGGGTCGTTAGGATTGGTGATGCCGTCATTGTAGCGCCCACTTGCTACACGAATATCTCTTCGTCTACCGGCCTGAAGTATATCAAGGCTGTCCTCATCCTTGGCCAGATCAAGCAAACGTTTTCGGATGCTGTCCACAACCCTGGCTGCGAAGACCTTCTCTCGAGCTTTGATGAATAGAAGGACATCGCCCCCCGTATTGCTGAACTTAATGTTGCGTCCGATGATGCGCCTGTCGACGGTGATTTCGCGTTGATGCCATTTACCCCAAAGCTCGGGGCAAAAGGCAGCAACGAGACCACAATCTTGGTAGTTGTCGGTGACATCACGAGCCACATCGCTCACAAGCTTGAGGACGCTCTCGCGCGTGGAATCTTCGTGATCTTTGAGTGTGAGGGTCACAATTTGACCAAAAATGGCAGGCATGGGTATGCCACGCTGAGCGGCCGTGAGAGTGTCTTGGACCGTCATTGTGTCTTTTCTTGCCTGCCCCGTGATGTCTGCTCAATGAAAATGCGTTGAAGGTGGAACTTTTCAGAATGGAACAGGATCTCCTTTTATACCCTAGACTTCCAGTTTGGCAAGCCATGTCAATACTAATCTACACACGGCAGAGCTGCAGTGTAACTTTCCGAGAGTCTGAGCCAGCTACTCGTACACCGCGGCCGTGACACGTCAACAGGCGGATGTTATTTTGTGACTATTGCATTGCAGGTTATTTGCCACTCACAGACGGAGACACCGGCGTCACCTGCATGTCTCATCCGAAGTTCGAGGATTGGATGATTCCTCAATGCACCTGCATCCCCCTGCGCGGCTGAAGAGACCTAAGAAACATTCTTCTCCACCTCATCCAGAGCTCGGCCAGCTTGATTGGGCGAAGCTTGCTCGACGCGCCACTATTTCTCCACACGCTCAGAAGCGCAACCTTTGGTACCAATGATGATTTGGCCCTGCTATGAGCACTGCGGGTTCTTAAGGAAACAGCCAGTCTTGAGAGTCACCATTGGAATAGGAAAAACCCGATACAGATTAAAAGATACCACCGCGAAGCTATTTGCAAGATAAAATGAAACGGGATCTCACTAACACAGGTTATCAAATCTATTTCCACTCTTTCAGTTACCCAGTCATTTTGTGGATGTCATATATCATAAATCATCAACCCATACCATCCCGAAATGTATAGTGATGAGGGATAGATGACGAGGCACTTCGCGCACAGACGGCACATCTGCTTGCAATTAGGGCTATTACTGCACCTCGATTATATATATTACCATTCTCATTGGATGGACAATATGGGATGGATGGACTTTCAACTCCTCATTTTGATCGTCTGCGGGGATGTTGCCTGAGCAGACTCGGTCTGTCGGCCTCGTATGTGATTGGCGCACAAGAATGCGACGCCGACCTGCATGTTTATTTCGCGTATGCAAAACGCCCTAACGGTAAAATCTTCCACGGTCACCGCTGTTGCAATGTAACGAACAGAGCCTTGATTGAATGCTACAGGCCGCCCTTGCGTCCTGCTGAGCTGCACCTGGGTGCTGGCTGCCGCTTTAGCGTTCTTGTGGAGTCACGCCCTGCCTGCCGGTTGGTTCCAGCGCGTAGGTCAGCGCTAGGCACGGTAAGATGGAATGATCCGCGGCAGGCGGGAGGGTGGATGATTTACCCACTTAGCGACGGAGCCAGGCTTGGAGCGCTCCGATTCCGTGTTTCTTGTATATTCGGACGTGGCCCGCGAAGGGGAAATTTTACACCAAACCTGGCAGATGGGGGGCCAAAATAAATCAGCAACCACACTCGCCTTGTGGCGCTTAAATGCAGTAATACTTTTGTCACCCTTCCTCGTGGCTTCGGTGTTTTCTTTCCCCTAGAGGGCCCGGTAATGGTATACCAATTGGATAGTGACCTGCAAATACTTTTGCAGCAGCGGATGTTCTATTTTCACTCAATCACTGCTTTTTTTCTTTCCCGCTCTGATTTGTTCCAATCAAACAATCTGCATGAATTGCCCCGCATCGGCCGGAGAAGATGTGCTCCAGAGTGAGACAGTTAGTTTGTGATGTGCGTATGCCGGCAGACCATTTAAGCTGGAAATGCGCAGGTTTCGGCCTAGACCGTACAGTAGTCGGGCGGGGTAACGAGAAAGCATTCACCTGCAGCGACAGAGCATTTCATCTTCTAATACGCTCGCTGATAAGCGAAATGTCCACCGACTGGGCGTCTGGCTGGGCTTGCAAAACTCAAAATCTTTCGTCGGAACCACTGATTTTCTGCCGCAACGCGGGTGCATTGAGATCCGATTGAGATATTGGGGTGAACGCGATCCCTAGCTGCACTTGTTTCCACGTAGGCTGCCAGAGGACGATCCAAGTGACAATTAAATCATTCTTGTATGAGGTATATCATCAAGCCCGTGGTGATGCCGGAGCCGTGCAACAGTGACTCCACATCCTTCTCTTGTATGTGGATGGACCGCCACTCTTCATCTTAAAACATTGTGCAATCTTGGTCGAAGGCATAAAAAAGGTTATGTACACCAACCATCGCTAGTCTTTGAGGTATTTAAAATGCAGATTTATCTCGCTGGTATTGATTGGTCAGAGCCAATCTCTACATTTTGGTAGGCCAAGTTCGCCTTGAGGAGAATGCTCCTAGCAGTGGGTGCTGCCACGGCCAACCTGGAGACAAATATCCCCCCCGGCTCTTTCTTCGGTGGACTTCAGTGCAAAAGCGCTAATCGAAATATTTGGTTGATCAGGGATTTCTACTTGACGCATTTTCAAGCACGTAGTAACTTGTGTAGTATGTACTCATCATGAAAACAGTGTCGATCAGTACTCACGTAAATGTCTTTTTTGATCCCACCTCTCCACTTTACCGATTACCCTACAGGCAGGGCCTCCTGCCTCAGCTCTTTAAACGCTAAAAAGATCCACGTAGCGGAATCAGCCAGCATTAAAAAGATCACCAAGAGTACATTGTGCTAGAAAACTCAAACGCGCGGGCAGTTCATCCTTGTAGATAGGAGGTATCTGATGGTCAACAAAGTCGCCACACTAATTTTCAGCTTCCGCAGCTGAGCGCCACAGTTGCTTGTGCCCGACACTTTCGCTTTGGATAAGCTTTGCTCTCATCAAACACAAAAGGCGCCACTTATATCAGTCCCATGGTTTGAGATCTACCTGAAGCTGTGATGTGGTAAAACACTACCAATCATTTAGTATCCATAAGGGTTGGGACACGTGCGTCGCTATTCTGGATCTACGGGATGCGCGTTAGTCCACAGCTGAACGCGTAAAAAACGCCATCCCAGGTAGCGCGTTTTCACAGTGCTAGGTCCACTAATCAGACTGTCCATCTAATGGACTGGGATGGTCAACGCGTTGCCTCTGGTGTCGCTTAAAGTTAGTTTGTATTGTAGAGTTAATTGTCAATCATAAGCATAAAAGAGCTTGATCGTGAACCTGGCAAATTATTCTAAACGAAGATTGGCGTCCAAGTAGCTACATTCCCTTTGAGCTGCATCTTCCTCAATACCCATGAGCCCAGTTGTCCCCAACGCGCACATCAATGCTGGAGGCCCTTTTGTGCATTACATCACCATATCACCATGTCGTTGAACGATCTGTTTTGGCCATCGTTTCCCGCACCAAACCAGTGCGCCACACGCCCATGAAACCCATGGTACGGTCTAGAGTCTGGGTGGCTTACTGCAGTAAACCAAAGGCATAATTAGTAGCGCTCTCCTGAATATCGAATTCGGAGGCCAGCGGGCATCGCTATCTATTCGTCCAAGCCACCTTCTCGCAACTGAGATGCTATAAAGCGCTTTGACTTGTGGCTTCCCAGGTTCATGGAAACTGGTTGTCTAACGGTAAACGCCGAGAACCCAAAAATGAAAAGACGCAATCGAGATGAACGGTGCATGTCGTGTCCCCATCTTACAGAGGTGTGCTATTCAAATAAATATGGACGTAAATTCTGTGGTTATATAACCCACTCGTTTGGCCTGATCGTAAATGATCTCTCTGCATTGATCTTTGCGCATTCTACTCCGCTCGAAACACACTCGTTCATGATCACAACACCATGAAGCTTACTGTTTCTCTCATCAGCCTTACCATCCTGGGCAATGTCGCAGGCTCACCCTTGTTAAGCTCCGATGACTCTTGACCCAAAAGGTGTGTAAGCTCCTTGCTCTTATGGTATGACCAGATGCTGACCCCTACAGGTCGAGGTACTGAAACATTTCATTGAGAGGATAACAGTTGCTGTGTGTCTCTTGAAAATGGGCACAACTACAAGCGTAACTATGGCTACGTGAGTGTCCATGAATACAGCGACTGCCGCAACATCCACGTTAAAGGTGGGCAGAGTATCCAGAAGGCCATCGACCAGGCTGCTCCCGGAGATCGTATTGATTTCGACGCTGGTACCTATCTTGAGCAGCCAAACATCAATAAAGACGGGATTGAGCTAGTTGGACACGATGCCATTCTCGTCCCTCCCACCAAGGCAACGAAAAATCAGTGTTCTGGCTTGAGCGGCCCCGGCACACAGGCTGGCATTTATGTGACAGGTTCAAGGGTCAGGCTGGCCCAGTTTGTGGTGGAGTACCGCAAGGTCCTCTCGGTTGCAAAGCCGGTAAAGGGCGTGTCCATTAGTGGGTTCGAGGTCCGCAAGTTCTCTGGCATAAACATTGCGATCCTGGGAGCCATTGATGCTCTTGTCACTAAAAACAAACTCACGGATGGCGGAAAATATGCATCGCTTACTGGTGGTTTATATGACATTTTAGTCTCGGGCAACGAGGTCTCTTGTCAGCCGAACTAGGCCCAGGGATTTCTATTTGCATGGATAATCTATCTAGAGTTCTGGTCTCCCAAAACAAGGTCTCCAAGCATTTAGTTGGTCTTTGTGTTCAGACGGATGGGGCAGAAGTCGAGTACAACCACGTCACGGCCTGCTGTGCTGGCATTTTTGTTGATCCTGGAGTCAAAGGTACCAAAATCCGCCACAATCACGTTGGGCCCTCGGGTGGCGATTGTGGAGGAGTTGATGTTATTCTTGATGGCGCAATTGATACACATGCTCAAGATAACACAATTGAGGGGCAGAAAGCTGACGGAAAGGGGGCGGGGCTGGTTGTGGTTGACGATGATTGTCCTCAGAGTGGATCTGACGTCTCTCTCATGCCTCGCCCTCAAACACAAAGCTGTCTCATCTGGCAATAAGATTATCCGCAACACTCTGCGCAACAACGACTACGACATTTTTGTCAACACCACGGGCTCTCAAAACATCGTCAAATGCAATACATGTTCCCTGCCAGCGAATTTTTGTGGTAAGTAGCGCGGACTATCCGAAAGAGATAATAGCTTTGTTCGAGGTTTGAATTGAACAATAAGTGTCTTGAGCTCTGCCATGTAATATCTGTTTTTTACTTGTCTTTTTCTTTTTGGCCGCCGCAATCGCCATTTCTTTGGCCGGTATCGCCTCATAGGACTGGGCGATAGTGGTAACCAGCTGTGTGGTCGCTGACGTGATAAGAAGTTCTGTAATTGCCATTTGAAGTCTGATAAATATGTGAGAGTACTGATTGGGGGTGGTCCCAGAAGAAATATAATTTTTATTAGGTTGCAAGGCTCTAAACTGCCAAGGCAAATATGTGAATGATGCATCATTCTAAATCGATATTCTCTGCAAGAAGCTTTCCCACCTGAAATCTATCTAAAATACACACAATAATTTTGATGGGCGTGCGACAGTGGCCAGTTTACTCATCAGAAACTTACGGAGTGTAAAGGCATCCGACGGGGTTGGGGTCAGCAAAGGCACGAGCCTTGATGCCGAGGCAGCCAGTGTTGCCAGCGGGCTGGGACACTCCAGCGCTGATCCAGAGGGACCAGGCACCGTCAATGCTGTTGGGACAGGCAATGAAGCCGGAGCCATCGATGGTGAGGCCGTTGTCAACGTCGTAGGCCCAGCGGGTGAGCTCACCGTTGCGGGGAGGGGGCTGAGCGCCGGTGACGTAGCCGACCTTGCCCTGACCTGGTGAAGGTATTAGTACCTATTTTTCGTGCTAAAGATTGGAACATACCCATGCCAGAACGGTCGACGTAGATCTGCTGAGGGGGGTTGTCGGTCTTGTAGAGGAAGAGCTCATCGCCGTTCTCACCGCCAAGGTAGAAGGTGGCCGAGCCGTCGGCTGTGGCATCACAAGAGGCGTTGTTGTGGGGGAGCTGGAGGAAGAGATTGCCAAGAGCAGCCTGGAAAGGGCTGTATTGGACCTCGCTGGCAGATCGAATGGTGATGAGGTGGAAAGCACCAGCAGTGGGGTCAGTAGTGGCATTGACAGCGGGAGTGGGAGTGGCCTGGGGAGCGGCGGCGGCGAGGCCGGCAGCAAAGATGAGAGACTTGACCTGCATGGTGGCGGTGTTGATTTCAAGTGGATTGTTGATGGATCAAATTGAAATGGTTGTGGTAGCGGACCAGATGCCCTTATGTAGTACGAAATTACATCGATGGTGGAGGCTAGAAGATATCGAGAAGGTCTCGGGCGAAGATTGCTACCTCATCTCATCGAGCAGGAGCCGAACATTGACATCATGCCGGGTGTTACCCAGATGAATACGAGATGGGCCCCTTTCGCGCCCCTCTTGGCTCTGCTGCGGGGTCCCCATCGCAATCCCTGCACAGCAGACAGCCTTGTTAAGCTTACAGCGCCCAGAGGCATCCCTCGGAACCATCCGAAGCGAGGGATACAAAATAATCACGTCATTGGATGTGATCTTCAGCTTGTTGCTGGTCAGACTAGAACGTAGGGCTGTGCGGCAAAACTCCATCGACCCTGCAGCGACTGCAACAACTAGAGGACCCTATTTAAATGATTTCTTGTCGTGAATAGGGGCAACCTTGACTGTTAAGGTTTAGCTTGCAGCACCTAGCTCAACTTCTCAGCCGAGGAGATGGTAATGGTGTGCAGTGTAAATCATGACCTTATAGAGCTTAAAGATCAGCAACAGATCGTCCCCATTTCGGCTCCGAAACACCGTTACGCTAATGATCAGCTATAGCAGCATCTGTTTGCTTGGAAGAGCCCCTGGTTCACTCTAATTACAGTACATGCTCGGCTAGAGGGGCCCACAAGGATCTAGCCAGCTTTCACATTGAAAGTTTCAAGCGGTCAAAACCTAAAACTGTTCTAATTAACCCAATCATTTTGTTTGACAGAACCATAAGTTTTACTGAAAATTTGCATCTTGTCGTTTCTGTTCTGATCTCAGAAAAACAAGATCCAATAGTAGCTTGCACACCTTTTCGGTCATTCTGTATTTTCTTGCATTATTGGGTCTGTTGGGGCTTACTCCTCGATTCTCCACAAAAGCCGAAACTGGGACCGGGTTATGTGGCAGTGAATACTCCAACCATTGGCCAATTGAATGAGATCGGCACGAGGCCATGCCGCTTTTAGATTCCCATGTAATTCCACATCTCTTTCTTCCGTCTGCACTAGAGAAAGGGGTTGCTTGGCGATCTTTATTCCGAAGTTAACTGCCCTCTTGCATTACGGAGATCAGCAAACCCGAGATCTTTCTTTGCCAAGAAACGCCTGGTCACGAGAAGGCAGACTCTGACGCTTATGGTTACTTTGCAATGCTTAATGCTCGGAATCGCTTGATAACACATGGTTCAGCATTTAGCCTGATCGTATAACCTTTACTAATGACGAGCGGCGCGATTGTCGTTCGTTCTTGGGGTTTTTGGCCCTGGTAAAAAGGCCTCACGTGAACACACCTGGGATGAAAAGTTCAATTATATTCGACCTCATCAGCATCCAGCATCAATTTGGAAATCATCGGTTTCGCTCCGGCTTGGACTAGGTTCATAATGTGCTACTCAACAGCCCCGATGTCGTTGCTATGTATGGTTTTCTAGTCTCCATTGTTTCGCGGCTGGCCATCCTTCATTTTGGGTTCTGACCCGAAATCTTGTTTTCTCAATGCCGATCACAACAAAAATACACATACTGTAAAGCTTTTGTTTATCCGATCCCATTTTGGCAAGCGTATCGTATGATCAATCGCTAAAGTCACAGTGGTGGTTTCACTGCTGGGTCACATAAATGGAATTTGCAAGCGAGGGCGTTATTGCTTTAGTTATCGAGAAGATGAGTCGAATGCCTTGATTAGCCACTCTCCATTTTGAGCGAGTACATATTATGGGATGAATTTCCCTCTCGCAATCAGCGAGTGTCTACGGCGGACTTCAAAGGCGGACTAAGCCGAGAAGCCTATTTCTAGAGGTCCAGGATTTCGACCATCATCTGTGCTTTCCGGTGGAGAAGTTTCGTCATTTCGAGCTGCCTTCTCATACTGTGTATTGGGATAAGTTGATGGATGCAGGTGTATGTTAAACGCCATTTGCTACGAGCCGTTGCATAGTGAGGAATGGTGGAACGAAATTCTAGTTCTCAAGCGCGATAGATTTACTTGATGGCTGAAAAAGGAGAAAAGCTATTGCGCTATTGATTGGCATTGTTCACTCTCATCCTATTGGAGCCGAGCCCGCGCAAACGCTTCATTGTAACAATCGTCGGTTCATTTGAACGATGTTGACCCCGCAATCTCTTTTTAGTACGCCTAAGGCATCCAGAGTCCGTTAGCAGCATAGCTGAACATTTCTCAAAAATAATGCAAACTTTGTGTCATTGTGCTAGGTACTCCTGTCAACATTTTATCGTAATGTCCAGTCATGTGCCAGACTCCATGCATAGGCAACTCGATACACATCTTCCTCATGCCACCACTTTCCAATCACTTGCAAGCTAACAGGCAATTTTGTGCCCGAGCCCTTCAGGCTACCTTCCTCAATAGGCAGCATGCCAATGGGCATTGCCAGAACAGGGTGTCCCGATTGATCGAAAGGCGCCGTGTTAGCAGTCAACCCAACCTGCTTGGAAATCTTTTGCAATGGCGTTGAGTCATATGGTGCATGAGAGTTGGCGATATATGGGAGATTCGGCGCCAACAAGACATCAAATTTCTCCAAAGCCTTATCATAATCGTTTCGCAATTTGCGGCTCAGGTTGGTAGCCTTGCCCAGCAGACCCGGGAAATTTTGCTGGGCGTAGAGCCCATTAAGGTAGATGTTTTTGCTCGAAACATATCCTTCGTCCCACTGATCTTGGCTGAGGTCCTGGAATTTTGCACTCAAATCGTTCATCACGTAACCACGTCGACCGAAGTTGAGATTGCGTTTGGCTAAATAACCACCCGTTTTGCTAATTGCCGTCCAAATAGCCGCTCCTTGTGAGTGCAGTGGTATGGAAACTTCTTCAACCGTCGCACCCAACTCTCTAAATCCCTGAATGGCAGACTCAACAGAAGCCCGAACTCGTGGTTCGACCGAAGGTTGGTTCATGGCTTCGAGAATAACACCAATTCGTACGCCCTTAAGATCCTTGGGATTTTCTAGAGCGTTGAGATTGTCATAGTACTTGGGTACGTTGTCCGGCGACGGTGCAGCGAATGATCGATCGTCAATGTCATCATTGCCAGCAATTACCTGTAACATGAGGGCATTGTCAAGCAAAGTTTTGGTGATGGGGCCTATGTGGTCGTTTGTAGGTTCATTAGAGCCACATCCTGTATAGGGAACCAGCCCGAACGTCGGCTTCAAGCCGTAAAGCCCGCACCAGCCTGCAGGCACACGGATGGACCCTCCTTGGTCAGCACCCATTGCCATGTCCACATCCCCATTAGCAACAAGGGCCGCAGATCCGCTTGAGCTACCACCAGAGCTGTAACCTCGAGCATAGGGGTTATGTACATGGCCCGTTCCTGAAGAACTGCTTGTTGCAGAGTGACACATATTCTCACAGACAGCTTTGCCAGTGATAATAGCTCCAGCCTCAAGAAGTCTAGTAACACAGGTAGCGTCCGTGTTCTTTGTTATCCATTAGCACAGTCCTTATACCATGAAGCTTTTTATGGAGACTCACCGGTGTATAGTCGCGGATAAAGTTTGTCCCGAGTAACATCGGGACATCTTTTACTGCAATGTTGTCCTTGATCGCGATAGTTTTCCCGGCAAGCAAGCCGCTAATTGGATCTTTGCTCTTAACAACACATCTCCACGCCCAAGCACCAAGTGGATTCTCAGAAGACTGGGGAAACCTGATTTGCTCGCGTGGAAATCTGTGTGTATCTACTGATGGGACATAATCTATCAAGTTTAGCGACCGCTTTGCTTCTTCGTGGGTCTGAAAGTACCTGGAAGTGCCATTAACCCTTGGACGGACTCATGAAACACGGCAAGCAGCCGCTGGTAGTCGCTCTTCTCATCGTCGCGGATCTTGACACCCAGCGTCCGGCACAAGTCATCGACAACAGCCTCAGTTACAGGATTGGTCTTGTCGACATCTAGCGAGAAGACGGACATTTTGATAGATGTATGCGAGTACGGTGAAGGCTGGTTCGGGATAAGATGCTCACATCTGTTGGGACATGCGGCATGGTATTAACTATCGACGGCATCCAAATCAACTCACGTACTACACTGGAGTCTTTGAGCCTATCTCTTTTGGTTTGCCTATCGCACTGCCGATGGGAACATGACGGGGCGATAAGAATCGGCGAGCATCCGATACCCCGATCGACGGATGGTTGGTCTGCCGATCGGCTCCGAGGAACCCCGCTTCTTATCAATACTACGCTGCACATCACCGACAGCCAATCAATTGCTGTCGGACCTCCGACACTATTTTGGCCGCCATGTAGTACAGTGAGTCGTAGCGAAGATAAAATGACCTCGGTGTTCGTTATTTGCGTGGGTACATAGGCCGCATCTGAATAAGAGATTCGATATCAAACAGCAAAGTAGGAAATTTGAAATTCCGAATAGCTCACAACCGATCATGGTCTACATTGATGAAACTCTGGATGTTCCTCGAGACTTCGAAGGTAAGATGATTATTCCAATCCATGAATTAGGCCTATACTGACAAGCAAATTCTTAGGTTTCGGGGAGGAATCTTTCGATCCACAATGGCCTAATGGAGCTAGGATTGCGGTCTCTTTCGTTTTGAACTACGAGTAAGGCGACACCTACTGGTATCACAGATAAATGCTAACATGGTAATTTAGAGAGGGTGGCGAGAGAAATATTCTAGACGGTGACCCCATCTCGGAGCCATACCTTTGGGAAAAGGGAGCTTCTGGGGGCTATAAAGAAGGCGCCCGATACATTAATGCGGAGCATGATTATGAGTATGGAAGCCGTGCCGCATCTTGGCGCCTCATTCGTCTTTTCAAAGAATTTGGATGGAGTTTCACAACATATGCCGTTGCCATGGCGTTGAAGAGAAACCCCAAGTTTGCCAAGGCCTTGGTCCGCGATGGCCATGAGATTGCTTGTCACGGTCTGCGCTGGCTCGACATTTGGGATTACGGCCCAGAGGAGGAGCGGGAGTATATCAAGGAGAACATCCTGGTGTTAAAAGAAGTTACTGGTGAGATGCCCGTTGGCGCTTATTTTGGCCGCGGCACTCCCAACACGCCCATGGTGCTGCCACAGGTCTGGAAGAGTCTGGGCGAAGAGCTGCTTTGGTCATCGGAATGCTACAACGACGACGTGCCTTACTGGCTTGATTTGCCCAACGAGAAAGATCTCCCAGAAGAGCAGCGAAAGGGGCTTCTTCTTATCCCTTATAACTACGACTGCAACGATGGCAAATTTCACATGTCACCTGGATTCGGAAGCTCTGTCGCAGAGACTTATGAGCAATACCTTAAAAATACCTTCGATTGTTTGTACAGAGAAGGCGGAAGGATGATGAATATTCCACTCCACACACGCATCATCGGAAAGCCAGGACGATCAGAGGCATTGAGGAAGTTTATGTTGTATATCAAGGAAAAGCCAGGTGTTTGGGTGACTACAAGGAGAGATATTGCGAAGCACATGAGGGAAAAGTTTCCATACAAGCCAAATGGCAAGTGGCTAGAGCCCAAAGGGGATGCTTCGCCATAGCTTAAAGTACTATCGTGAGTAGTGGAATAGGAAAAGCTAATGAAGATATTGCAATGACCCTAATAATCTTGTGCTGTAGACTGGGTATACTGTCCCTTACCGGGTCACGGGGCGTGCTTGGTTCAAAGAGGGATGGCTTTAACACGGGAATAAACATGCGATAAGATCGGCCTACTCCGACACCTCCATGATAAACAGGTTCTATCTTTTATCTGCAGCGGGGCTAGATAGGATGAAAATGAGCCGATATGTAAATCGGAGGTCCGCCCGACGCTTCATGCTCAAAAAAACAAGCCCGACGTGCGTGAACTGCCTGCCATTGACAAAATGACTCCACATTCGCCACAACCCAGCATCCCTCAGACCCCAACTCAGGTGCCAAATCCACGGAAAAGAGGACGAACCGCTTGTACCAGGTGCAAAAGCAGAAAGCAAAAGGTGAGAAGTCTTCTTACGTTTGTATTTTTGTTGCACTTTACAATTTCTGGTAAGGCGACAATGAGGCTCGTTCTTTGAGTCGTCGTGTCGCGCAAAACTTCGAAAATAACATGACAAATTAAAACGCTTCTAACTATTGAGTATTTTCTTTCAAAATTATAGTGTGACAACGAAATTCCAGTTTGTTCCAATTGTCGTAGGTCTGGGGCATCATGTGATAAGGCTGATGTGGTAGATGAGGCCCTGCCAGCTTCGTAAGGTCCCAATTGAGCGACCTTACTTCTACAATTTCCAACTAATGGCATATAGATATACAAAGGCTCTTGAAGATAGAGTTGCGTTTCTCGAAAAAAGGCTGGGACAGCTGCAAAATTCCCAGAATGTTGACGATGAAGGGGTTGACGGGTTAAATACCACGGGACCTGAGCCACGCCACAATGCACTTGATGATATTGTCAATCTCATGTCAACCGGGAACTTCGAGGCCCCCGCGTACGTTGGCTCATCGTCGGGTTTATCGCTCGCTCTTAACTTGGGCGAGATGGTGCAAGCGACCGTTTGGAACAAGTCACTACCGGAAGCTTCCAGCCCAACGGCGACGAGTAGAGATGACAGTCACGAGAGCCCACGCAGAGGAGCATCGAGATCTATCAGCTTGGCAGAGTTGTTGGCAAGAAGTGCAAAAGAGCCACCCAGTAACGAGTTAGGCTCCAGAATTATCAACGCCTATTTTGTGCAGCTACATGCCCGATACCCTTTCCTCCAACCCGAGGATGTGTGGTCGATTCACAAAGACAGGTTCAAGCTTACAGAGGCATCGCCAAAGGATTTGTCGCGAGAGCAGCGATTTGGCATTTTCAAGCTATATCTCGTCTATGCGATCGGCGCAACCCTCTTGCAATTGACCGAGAAACAAACAAGCTTTTCAGCCGAGGTGCGTCATGACCACATTGAAAAAGCGCATTGGGTCTAACAAGTGTCAACAGAGCTTTTACATGGCGGCACTCCAACACATCTCCTCTGCGAGAGAGTCTCGCACTGTCCAAAACATCGAGGCCATGACACTTTTAGTCCTGTACCACCTCCGAACGACATCGAGTCACGGTTTGTGGTACATGATCGGTCTCGCCATGCGAACATGCATTGACTTGGGCATGCACCGTAAAGGTCGCGAGCAAAATCTTACTGTGGATGTCGTTGACCGTCGGCGTCGCTTATTTTGGTCTGTCTACTCACTCGAGAGAACCATTGCAATTTCACTCGGGAGACCATTGAGTATTTCGGACAACCAAATCGATGTTGCATTCCCTGATTCAGACATTTGTAGTTCCTTATCGTTGTCCCAGAACGGAAGTCCAAGGCTACATCACCCGAAGGCCAACTTGGCACTCCATCTATTCAAGCTACGGCGGATAGAAGCCTCCATACATCACTCGATCTACCGCGTGGATAAACCACTAACATTACTGATATCAAAACTAGACCCTCTGTTCAAGGACCTTGAGGACTGGAGGTCTTTGCTACTATTGTCTCTGCCAGCCTCATCCCTAGATTTGAACTACCCACTTCTGCACTACCACCGCGCCGTCAGACTCCTGATTCAGCCCTTCTTACCTCTCCTTGAACCATCAGATCCTTTATACGCCCGATGCCTGCGAGCCGCTGGCGATATATGCCAAGCACACAAACTACTCCATCAAAGTCCAGATTACGGCCATAGCTTTATCGCCGTACAGACGGTATTTGTCGCGGGTGCAACGCTTTTATATGGCCTCTGGACAAGGAAAAATGAAGTGTGGAGTGTAGCCTTAGCAGATGACATCCGGGCCTGCTCCTTGGTTCTTTTTGTGATGAGCGAAAGAGCCTCATGGGTACGGCGCTATCGGGATGCTTTTGAAGTACTTGTCAGCGCTGCAATGGGAAGACTTACTGCAAATGGAGGAGATTGCACCTCTTCAAATATATCCCGACAGCAAAACAAACAGCCGAATCAAAATCCCGAGACGGGAAGCTCCCCGAACGGAGTAGATCCACAAAATTTTGAGCAGCATCATCAATTTGTCGTGGATGGGGGTCATAATGAGACGGTGGCCTTCGACTCGACTGTCTGGCAAGGAATTGCATCCGGGCAAGGCAGAGTTGGAGACACCTATGCTGGAATATCAGGCAGTGGCAACAATGACGCGTGGCCAATCGTATTGGAAATGGCAAACTGGATAGATCAGGATGGAGGCACACCAATTTGGATGCCTGATTTTGAGACACTACAGAGTCTATCGTAAAAGGAGTAGTATATTTTCTCGGAATTTATCAATAAAACATTTATGGAAAGCTACCCAACAACTTTCTTTTCGCTGCCTTGGGGCTCAGATAGTTGGTTACTGGGCTTGTCCTCGGGTGGTTCTAACCCCCGGTCTCGGATCAACAGACAACCCAAAAGACAAATTCCAATCAGAGGGACTTGAAGCAAAAACACTAAGTGACTTGCGTGCATATATGCGTTCAATATTGTCTCTGCTTCAGGAGAGTTTGTTAAATTGGCTGGCAGAGAATAGGTGTCATGGGAAAGATATGCAAATTGATCCGGGAGCTTTGATCGCAGTGCGCCTTGCAACATGGCTGCCGAGACTGCAAGGCCGACGGCTCCACCGGAGCAACGGAAAAAGTTGCGGTTTGAGATTATGACCGCGCGACGCGACTTTGGCGAGTGTGCTTGGAGCGCTACTAGGGTAGGTTGGAAAATACAACCAACGCCAGCTCCTATGAGCATCAGTGGGATCACAATGATACCAGGAGAAGTGTGTCTGGTGTATATAAGCGTGAGACCGGCGCCGCTGCATCGTTTATTAGCATCAACTTCAGAATCGTGTCAACGATTAGGTTCTCCCGCCAGTAGACTTACAGTGTCCAAGAACCAAATCCAAACCAAAGAACCTCGCTATAGCTCTTGCGCCGCGATATGTACTGGCCAGATAATATTGAGAAAAGTGTCTGGACAGCGACAAGCGAGACGTATATTCCAGCTGATGTGATGACGGGATACTGGTGAGCATTTTGCAGGTAAAGAGGAACGTAGTACAGATAAGACTGGTAAACAGCCCCAAAAAGGAAAGATTGAATCAACATGATTATCACAGCACCGCTGGTGAAGATGGTAACTATTTCACATTAGCAATCTGCCAGGAGCACGCATCAGGTTGGTCTGTTTACCCGGCATCATGGGAAGTCTTGCAAATTTCCATTCCACAAAAACGAAGGCGATTAATAAGAGAACTCCAATTACCAGGAAGGAAATCACCAATGGCGAGTTCCATGAAAAGTATGCCCCACCTGTATGGCAACAATATTAGTTTAAATTCGCACCTTGGGTTGAGTTTGGACTTACCGCCGGATATTGGGATCAAGAGTAAGATGATGCCACAAGACGACGTAAAAGAGCCAGCGTAGTCGATGTTTCGGATAGCCTCCTTTGGCTTCATTGTTGGAGGTTTATCTGGCAACAAAAAGTAGGCAATAACGCCTGCAATGGCGGCCAATGGAGCCAGCATGTAAAAAAATGCACGCCAGGTCGCACCCTTGATAAACGCGGCTGCTAAGAAGGGTCCACCAACATTTCCGAGGCCAACCATAGCACCAATGATCCCTTGATACTTTCCACGCTGCTCCAGCGTTACAATATCGCTGACAATAATCATCGACAAGTTTGTGATTCCTCCTCCGCCGATTCCGGCTATTGCGCGGCATATATAAAACATTGTTGGGGTTTGAGCCAGACCGCAAAGCAAGTCGGCAAGACTCAAAAGGGCAACCGCGGTGAGATACACAGCCTTTCGGCCAAAAATATCTGAAAGGCGGCCATAAAGCATTTGAAATGTGGTATTGGCCAAAAGCGACGCTGTTCCAGCCCACGAGATGGTTTCACCAGCATTAAGATCGTTGGCAATTGTGGGCAAAGTTACGCTAATTCCATTTTGATCAAAGAATGTAATGAGAAGTGTCACCGACAAAGTGGCAAAAACAATTATGAGCCGGCGACGTGGGAGAAGGTTGGTTTGGTCGTGAAGGGCCTTCTCAGCCGCGGTGAGCTGTGTAGCACGCCCCATGACACTTGCGAAAATAATTGAGAGCGAAAAGGCGGTGGCAAGATGCTACATGGAATTTGAAGTGCTCCAAGAGATGAAAAGGTTAGAACCAATTTTGAGAAGGAAATGTTTGCGACGACAGCATTTGTTGAGCCCATCCACAGGCCAATAAGAAGAACAATCCGCGCTGACCACAAACCCGAACCTTCGGACCATCTGAATTGAAGGAATGAAAAAAATAGCAGCAATTTTATTAATAATACGGGTAATTCACCCGCGCTGATGGATGGGCTAAACGAAAGGATCAGATTGGCTCGTTAACCGTTCCCAGGTCCGCCGAAATTGGAGCATCTACACCGAAGAGTCTCCATTAAATCGTACCAATCAAGGGATGGTCCAACTGTGGCACTCCACACGCTATCGGCGGTGCCCCGACGACGCTGTGCCCCAACCATCGGACATCCGAGCGTGGCTTATCAGCACCCTGGCTCGCCGTACAGACTAGTTTAGACCCCGAAGATCGGGACGATGGATCAGAATCGTTCGTGCCCGCAGTTGAGGCTCTTGGCATGGAATTGCCAGCATCATCACCTTATCAGTCCAGAAATTGAGATTGAGCTAGTAGAGGTTGATAGCTAATCTATAGATTGATTGATACAGCCAAAAAGGCGGCGACACCATGAAAATCCTTTCCATATATCACAACCATTTCGGCCGCATTTTTGTGCCTCTGCACGGAAAGTGGACCTTGCATTGTGCAATACCTCTTCACCAGCCTCAGCCGACAATCCCAACACGGTGGCTTTGGAAATGGCTTTTGCGCGAAAACTCAAGAAGGCCACTTCATCCAAGAAGGATCTGGTGCGGTTCTTGGAGACGAAAGAATGGCCAGAAGGTGGCAAGGCGCTATTCAATGAAGATTTGCTTCCAACACCCCCAGGTAATCACCATAAGAAAAAGGAAAGTGGCCATTGAGAGGCTAATGAATAAATGATCAGAGCAGCGATCATGGACCGCGCTGCACTTCTTCGCCTACTACCTGACTCAGACCTTTTCACCAAGTTCATATAATCTTGGCGCAACGCTTATTACGATTGGACTCGTAAGTTCTCGAGCTTCGCATGTACATGATTATCTTCAAATATTGATATAGATTAGAAATGGTGGCATGGCATAGTTGCTGCAGTCATTGGCTCTGTTATTCTGAGCGCAGTTGTCGTGTTGAACTCGCGTGGAGCGACCAGGTATCATGTCGGATTCCCTGTCTATATCCGCGCAGCTGCGGGTGTCACTGGTTCGAAGCTATTCATAGTTGTCCGAGCGTCTGTTGCCACCATTTATTTTGCAACCCAGACATACTATGGCGGCATGCTCACCTCAGTCGCCCTTCGCGCCATCTTTGGTTCGGGCTGGGTCAACTTGGCCAACAAGCTACCTGCTAGCGCTGGAATCACCTCACAAGGCTTGTTGGCCTTTTTCATTTTCTGGATTTTGCAAATGCCCGTCATGTTTATCCATCCGACGATTCTACGCCATTTATTTGTTGTCAAGGCCGTTGCGACCACGGCCGGCCTCTTTGGAGTGTTGGGTTGGGCTGTGAGCAAGAACGGAGGCTCACTAGGTGATTTCAACTTTGGCGGCACCGCATTGTCTGGAAGTGCCTTGGTATGGCCCATGATTCAAGCAATCAACAGTGTCATGGGAGCTCTTTGCCCCATCCTCGTCAACCAGCCTGATATCGCCCGCTATGCGACGAGGCCTGAGCAAGCAACCTGGTCGCAGAGCATCGGTATCTTGATCAGCAAGGTATTGGTCATGTTTCTCAGCTGTGCCACTACCAGCGCCACAGCTTCTATATTCGGAAAAGCCTACTGGAATGTATGGGATCTTTACGACCAAATTCTTACCGTTTATTGGGGCCCAGGCGCTCGTGCAGGCGTTTTCTTTGCTTGCGCTGTAAGTATCGATCTCAGTTACCTCGTTAGAAGCTGGAATACTAATTATTGCCTCCAGGGAATGATGCTTGCAATTATTGCTACCAACGCCGGGTCCAACTCACTTCCTGTTGGTGCCGATATCAGCGGACTGTGGCCACGTTGGATCAATATTGTTCGAGGCCAAGTGATCTGTGCGATGCTTGCGCCTCTTCTCGTACCTTGGAAAATCATTGCGAATGCACAATCATTTCTCACATTTCTGGGCTCTTACACGGTATTTCTCATGCCCACATGCGGAGTAAGTGCCTTTTTTCTTACATCTCGTTTGGATCTAGAATGCATGCTAAAAAGCTTAGTTCATGATCGTTGATTACTGGATCGTTCGTCGCGGAAATTTGCACGTCCCCAGCCTCTTCACCAAAGATAAAGCAGCCCCTTACACGTATTACAATGGCTGGAACTTTCGTGCAGTCGTTGCGTGGTTGGCTGGCGTTGCCTTCACAGTGCATGGTATTGCCGGAAGCCTTGACCCAGGGTCGGTCAATCAAGCCAGCAAAAATATGTACAAGCTAGGATTCTTGTTGTCCTTGCTCATGGGCTCGTTGGTCTATTATGTTACATCGCTTATTTGGCCTCCTCAAGTGTACCCTGACAACGTGTCAGGATCGATGAGCTTCGAGTATATGGCAGAATCCGAAGGTTTCTTGGAGGGAGAAAACCCCGATATGATCCGCGGAATATTGGTTGGAAATGATAGTATCTATGACCAGCCCTCGATCGACACCAAGAATGGGTTGGCAATGGTTTCCAAAGTCTAGATAGTTACGAAATTAATATTTAAACTCGTTTTTACTATTCGAAGAGGTAACACAGTAAACCCTGAGGACAATAAATAAGATAGCGGGCTGGAAATATGTGTTGTGTCGCTAGTATATCCGAACCATGCCGTAGTGTTCGAATTCTGCCGCGCAAAACAATACTTTACAAAGACTTGCGATGTTACAAACGAGCCCGTGGGTTTCCTTCTTTCTCATGCTGTGCTGCCAATTTAGCTGCATCATTCAGCCTTTTCCACGTATTCTTTCGCAAGTCATGACCCTCCAGAAAAGTTCGAAACCATGCTCGCTGGAACTTGGGCAACTTTCTTCCAACGCCATCAACACCTTCACCAGCTAATCCCCGGAGCGTTTCAAAATAGTCTTCGAAGTCTGGGAATACCAGGGCAAACTTGGCACCATCCCCTCGTGCCTTTATTCGCTCTTTCTCCCACTCCTCCATCTCCTTTTGCGACGGTATCTTGCCCCGCCCAGCAAGAAGTCTTGCCGCATAGACAGCTTGCCACTCGAATACCTTGAAAGTCAAGCCCGCCTGCACGGCGCCCACAAAGAGCAATGTTGGATCGTGTCGCCAAACGACATGTTGGTAGAGATCAGGTACCCGGTTATTGCGCACAGGAACCGCCGGTAGAAATGGAAGAGACCAACTGTAGCCTGTCCCGAAAATTACATGGTCGACATTCTGAATCGAGCCACCTCCTTCCAGATGAACCGTTCGCCCAGAAACATGCGTTATTGAAGGATGATTGAGAATTTTCGGATGCTTGAACGCTTCGTCGCCAAAGTACCCGTTGAAAGAATGTCCGATAGTGATGGCATGAACAGGCCCAGCGGCTATGTCAGCCAAGTCAAAGGCTATATCGGCGGCAGACACTGAAGCGCCGACGACAACGACACGCTGGAAAATGAGTTATTGTTTTCAGACTGAGCAACGGTATTTGGTGAGCTTACCTTGCCTTTATATAGATCCCTGCCTCGAAAATGCTTGCTGTGAAGAACGCTCCCTGGGCGAGACTTTTCCATTCCCTCAAGTCCTTGGATCGGGGGAATGTAAGGGACCGAGTAGTGTCCGCTCGCAACCACCACCGCATCAAACCATTCAACCCACCAGTAGTCTTTCTCTTGGCCACTTTTGCGCAGAGTCAACTTCCACTCACGTCCAATTTTCTCCGCCCGTTCCACTGTCGTGTTGTATGAAACAAAATCCTCATAACCTCGCCTCTCCACCAAACTCTTGATATACCTTCTGACAACATCCCAATGACGAAATGGTGTTTTGGGACCATATAACTCAATTGACCGTGCGCTAGTCTCTGCCGGAATAGGCTCCTGACTAAACTGCATAGGGAGGTCTTGAATGTTTGTTTCTAGGTAGGGATAAACTGATGACTCGGTGAACCGCGGCTGTGTTGCTTTGGGCGTGAACGCAGGTAAATCATTCGGAATTGGCAATGGAGCATCGGCGCTCCTATCAGCCAGGCTTT
Organism: Calonectria pteridis; assembly: GCA_022837005.1. Taxonomy (NCBI): domain Eukaryota; kingdom Fungi; phylum Ascomycota; class Sordariomycetes; order Hypocreales; family Nectriaceae; genus Calonectria; species Calonectria pteridis. Next base: position 64,670 of record JAKZGU010000121.1, on the reverse strand, counting down.
TGAAGTTTGAAATTGGTTCAGGACGGTCCGAGTCACCCAGCCTAATGAACGGTGAGATTTAGCGATGTGGCAAATGTGTTCACCACTTACCAACAGCCTCCGGGGCCTTCGCGTCGCTCGAAGACGCGAACAAGATCAAATGCCCTCTCTTGTGCCAGTGCATCTATAGCAATGGCCCCCGCTGGCCCAGCGCCAATAACTGCCACGCGCTTAGCTGGCGTGAAGGACATGTTGATTGAAAGGTTCACAATATTTCTCTAATCGACGATAATAAAATCAAAAGCCAAGTTCAGACAGAAATGTCGCTAGAATATGCTCAACTGTGCGCAATGCGTCCTGGTCTAACCTGAATTTGGCAAAGCGGAGCTTGGATTTTCCTCGATGTAACCGTAAGCCTTTTGCCAAGAATCCATCATGAAGTATTGTACCTCTAATCCAATGGCGCCAGATCACGCAATCGTGACTCGTGAGGGATTTCGCGTCATGTCATTCTTGGCTACTGCGACGACTCGTGTCAAACGAGACTGCAATTGTAAGCTTAACATGGCTCCAAGCCTAAAACGAGCTCTGTGGAATCAAAACACGAACAGTTTTTTTTTTTCCAAAGCGGATCTACGTTGAATTTTCTGGAAATGGCGAGAACGATGTAAATAGTCGCAGCTGCCTATTCTCAGTAAATTTCAAGAAGATTACGTGGCCATGATCAATGTACCGAATACTATGCTCTCGCCCTCGCTAAAATTTCCGCCATATCCGTTGGGTAAGTGGGGAATTTCGGGATATGAACTTAGTAGTCACGAACGAAGTGGGGGAATTTCGGGATTTGAACATATTAATCACAAATGAAGTGGTGGAATATGAACTACGGATGGTGTGATTCCACTTTAACTTCAGAGCTGGACCCGAGTCCGCGGGTCTGGCACTGCATGGAGCGACGAACCGTTGAGTCTGGATTTTCCCTTATAACCATACAGGACCCATTTTTGATCCGACGGCCTCACGCAAGAAATTCATGATGGGGATAACGACTGAAATCAACGACACCGCTACGCCACAGCGGCCGAACACTATTGGAGATGGGTCAAATGAGAAGAGTCCGTATGAAGCGGCCTCCAACAAATCAACAGAGAACCAGTCTTTCCCAAGCACAAACAATGAAGCCAGTTGGAGCCTAGAGGCTGAGTCAAAAGCCCGAAGGAAGTAAGACGGGGCGATCGGTAATCGGGAAGAATTGGCTGCTTATACGACGACAGGGTGGACGTATCCGTTCTTTTTCTCTTGTTTCTTGGATTGCTCGTTTTCCAGCTCGATCGCATGAACCTTGCAAGCGCACTCACGGGAGGGTTCGCCAAAGACATCGGGGTCAACCAGGCCACCATCAATTTGGGAAATCAATTGATGTTCATGGGTATCGTTGTTTTCGAAATCCCTTGCAACATGGCTCTGCAGCGCGTGAGTATTTAGCTTTCTGGGTTCTGGTTACACTTTTGACATTTCAAAGATTGGTCCTCGAAAATGGATATCAGCTCAGGTCTTCGTATTCGGCCTGGTAGCATCATTGCAGGTCTTTGTCAAGCAGCGCGGAGGCTTCTTGGCCGTTCGGTTGATGCTTGGCTTCGCCGAAGCTGGGTACATTCCTGGTGCAGTTTACACGCTTTCCACATGGTATACTAAGCGGGAGCTCTCGAGAAGAGTTTCAATCCTATTCTTTGGCATGTTTGGTGGCAATGCCCTCAGTCCAATCCTTGCTTCGGGGATTCTCAAACTGGATGGTGATCGAAATATTAAAGGGTGGCAATGGCTGTTCTTGCGTGTGTACTTTTGCCCTTTCCACAGCATCAATGACTAACGCATCACAGTGGAGGGTCTTTTTACCATATTAGTTTCGTTTCTTATCCTCCTCTTCCTTCCAGGCAGTCCAGATGTACCGCGCCCTCTCGCAGGCCCTGGTATAGTTCGCTTTACACAAGAAGAGCAGGCGATATTGCAGACAAGACTCGAAAGGGATGATGGAATAGGAAAGCGACCAGGTGTCCATGGTTTGAGCATTGACTGGAAACTAGTTTGGAAGACTGTTTCTCACTGGCGTCGATGGCCACATTACGTGTCTACCTTTGCTGTCTTCTCGACCTGGTCCCCGCTAACCACATACACACCAAGTATCATAATGTGAGTTTGATTCGTCGTAGAGTCATCCTTAATTTCATTTTCTTTGATTGAATTATTCACACTTACAATTACCAGGGCTCTGGGTTTTGATCGGACTGCAGCCAACGCACTTGCTGCAGTTGGTGCTTCATTGGCACTACCCGTCGTGTTCGCCTTTGGTTATTTGAGTGACAAAACAAATAAGCGTGGGGCTTCTGTGATAGCTGCCCAGGTGTGTTATTTGATTGCCCTGATCATCGCGCGGCAAGTCCATCCTCATGTGGGCAAGTGGTCAAGATGGGGCCTCTGGACCACTGTAAATGGCTTTGCCGTGGGATATCACCCTGTTCATAACTCTTGGGTGCAGCTAAACTGCGTTGAAGCAGGGGAGCGTAGTATAGCCATTGCGTATGCAACCCTGATGCTCTTTTTTACAAAACTGACTAAGAATTTAGGATGTGGGTTATGTCAGCTATTAGCGGACTAATGGTTGGGACCCAGTACTTTCGTTCGGACGATTTGCCATTGTAAGACGATTCAACTCCCATATAGCAGACAGAGTTTCTGACTATTCCACAGTTATCAAACTGGATTGCGCACTATGATCATTATGGTGTCGGTAGGAATTCTATTTGCTCTTATTCAATTGAGCATCTATGTCTTTCACAACAGAAGAGTTCTGCAAAGAAACTCGGAAAATAATAGCCTCTCGTCTTCTATTATATATACTCCCTAGAATAATATGCCCGAGCTATCGCTCCTAGCTTAGTCCCTTTACTGAGCCTCACATAACTTGTATCCGTGGTCATACAATCAAGTCTCCGATGAAAACTAAACCACAATGGTGAATCATTCAAGCACTCGGTCTTTCATAAATGGGCCGACTTTCTGCAACAACGGCTAAACTCAAAATTGGCACCGCGGGATTTCCGGCGGTTGCAACGGCTGAGCGGTGGGTCTTGTTGGGGACGGGATAAGGTTCCGCTCTCGTCACAAACAGGGTGAATTTTAATCGGTCCTTCTCTGTCACATATGCTTGACATTGATCCGATATTACTGACGACGTTCAAATCATTTCGTATCCAGCTCATTTAACCAACGTCTACGGCGCGTGGATCTAGCATTCTTGCCGGCCAAGGCTTTGCAGAACAACACTTATAAGACCCAAACGCCTATCAGTTCGACGCCAATGGGGCAAGTCTTTCTGATTCTTCTTATTTGACATATTTCGCTCTTGCGTATGATAAACACATGGGTGGATGAATCACTGTGGCTGATGGTTCGAGCTACGCCTTTATTCTCTTTCGCAGGATACTGCATGATGCTGCAATATTTGTCACAGTCTCGGCACATGAAGTCGACCATCAGGTCAGATGGCGTTGATAATTGAGACATGTGGCAATACCAAGTTAACTTTCGGTCACCCCGAGACATACCACAAGGGCAGAATTACGTGTGCGAGGGTGGGGATTTAGTGCAGATGCCAACAGGTCTACCGAGGTTCCAAGTCTTCCAAGTGGAGATAGAAACCAAATATGCATTTGCAGAAATAGGTCCATTCTTTTAAAAAGAAAAGGTAATCGTTATAAAATTCTCCTAGCCCTCCGTTTAAAAAGACATGAGGAAGTCAATGAGGCCATCAACCAACTGATCGCTAGAATCTTTGCTACTTCTTGTTTTTCTTTTAGGGCCAACGACATACGTCAAATCAAAACATCCTCTCATCCCACAATGAATGTACCGAATTATGGCTGGACCATTTCAGGAAAGAATGCCTTCACCCGACCACTCACTGCGGTTGAGGCTTGGATGCGAAGTTTCATTGAGATAAATACTGTCACGTCCCTTCCTGGTCGCGAACATTTCGGCATGACGACTTATCTAAAGCTCAAATTTCCTGAGACGATCAGCGACCCGATACCATATCTACATCGGGCTTGGCTTGTCACTCGTTATCACCACCCTCACCTTGGTACAGATTATCATCCCTCTTCAGGGACTCTTAGAGCTGAACCTTTGGATCAATCACTCTGGCTGAAAACCTTTATTGTTCACAGCGGTTCGGCACAAATCCACGCTGATCGCTTAATGAAGAGGTCACATCTTACATCCGCGGCTACCGCGCAGTGGATCCCCGATACATGCGAGCTAGTTCTTTCAGTATCACACCTCATAGTCGATGGCCTTGGGTTACTGAAGACATCGCAAATCTTTCTGGCGTCACTCGCCTCTGTTATAGAGAAAGGATTGGATGCCGATATTGATTCCTATATGTCTTCTTATAAATATGCCTCTCTGAGTCCGGGTTTGAATGGCATTATCGAGGCTGAAGTGAAGGAAGCACCCGGAGCAAATATCAAGAACACGATCGATACTCGAAACAGTCAATATCAAAAGGATCTTCCTGGAATGTCATTCCCTATACGAAAGGGCTCTGAAAATGCCCCGCCTTCCGATACCGAGCGAGCGTTTGTCACTCTCGATAAGGATACGTCAGTCGCTTTGAAAAAGGCTTGCTCAAAAAGAGGCGTTAGCCTTGCAGCGGTCGTCAATACCGCAATCATCAGAAGCATGATGACATTCCCCCAAAATTCAGGCACCGAAAACACACTTCTGTATCTTGTTCCGAGCATACGCCATCTCCTTCCTGTTGAATTCAATTCTGCGGAGCTTTCTGTCGGCGTTTATATGTATCACATGCCTTTTTCTATCCCAAATGTTCATGGAAACTCGTTTTCTCAGCTGCTTAGCAAAGTTGACTCCGTCTACAAATCAGATTTGAAACGTTTTGCAAAAGATGACGAAGGAAGAGCAGTAAATTTCGCCCAACTGATTCCTGAATTCGTCAAATCTGAAGCTGAGCTTCTGAGCAAACTTGATCCTGGTTTACTTCCATTACGCGTTCCAATTCTCAGCAGCATGGGGTTGTTGGAGAGACACTTTCAGCGAGAGTACAAGATCGGCGAGAGCCAAGATCAAGCCGTCGTAGTAGAGGATGTCAAGTGGGCGGCAGATCAACTCGGCCCTCTGCCATTCTTTCATCAATTTTCCTTCCGTGACAAGATCACGGTACAAGTGTGTTTTAATGAGAGTTATTACGAAGTGGGATTCATGCAACAAGTTCTGGAGTCAATGGTGGATGATATCCTCTGGGAATTTCAGATTAAGGCGCATCTATAGAATATGAAATAAAATGATACGATATTGATTCTCGACTCCCGGAAAGAATGGCGTTATTTATAATTAAATCAAGTTTCACAGACTCCATCGGGAGTCATAGGGACATCCTATAACTGAACAACGCTCTTGATTTAGAGTCCTCATTGTCTTTTTATTGGGTCTCTATTATCTATGGAAGTTGAACTCGTCATCCGAGACTGGTTAGTGTGGTTGGGAGGTCAATTTCTACCCAGACTTGATGTTTCTGTTCCTTCTGCAGTGCCTTTTAAGCACTAGTTGTGTTGTCAAAAATTCCCTCATAACCGAGCCACTTGCAAGTCGTAGAATCCGGGGCAATGACGTTACAGCTTGTGAGATATTTCCCATTCAACAATGGTTCCGCATCCAAAACGTAAGCGTCCGCTAATGATGCTGCCTTGCCTGACTCCGAAACCGCTTTGATGTTGGTAAATGTCAATTTGCCAAAATCAGGAAAGTACGAATCTGGGCTATCGCGTGACATGAAGCTCTCAATAATCCACTCGGCGTGATTTGTGCACAGCGTTCCATTCACTGGAGCGGCGAGGTCAATTTCAAACCTATGCGTGATCAAAATTAGGATCTCTGAAGATATTTCCAAAGGGGCTTTGGGCTCACTCACTTCTTATCTTGGGTAAAGTTTTCCCAGGTAAATGTGCCAGTCGTATTGTCCTTCTGTGTCACAGACATGCGTACATGATCTCCAATATCGGTTGTGATATTGTAATTGTTGTCCAGGAAGACTGGTGGGTTGGGCCACCATTCATAGAAAGCAAATACTCCAAAATCACCCTCCTTGTCGTACAAATAGTAATAACCTCCCTGGATTATTCCTCCGTTGTAGACTAGGTTCCTGTCATCGCATGCATTTTGATCTCCTCCAATGCCAACCCAGACGGATGAGCTGTAGTAAGCAGTAGAGTTGTATCCGTAAGGGAACGTAATGTTGGGAATAACTACTTCTGCTGATACAGAAGCATAACGAGTTCCTTCTTCGACTTCACCCCCGCTCCAGACATAGCTAGCTCTGCGCTTCACGTCTCGAGGTTCGGGCAGAGACGCATCGCTACGTTTGAACTTATGCGACTGAACACTCCTTGCTTCCCCAGAAGTACTGAGGGCTTGTGCAGTTAAGGCACCGAGTAAGGTGAAGCTGCTGACGAGGATATTGACTTTCATGTCAAAGATTTGTAAAGTATCAATGCTGTATAACAAGGACGATGCAAAAAAAGAGTCGAATGAATACGAACAAAGAGCGAGTGTGTGATGATTTAAATGTGATGATTTAAATGATCCGTATCAGCTGTGCGATACGAAATTAATGGCTCCTCATCAATCAGGCTATATTTCCACATAAACTTTGCGGCCGTATTAGCCGAAGTTTAGATGCAGCTGTCAAGACGTTCCGGATCACCCTACGCAGGGTTAACCCTTGTTCATCCTGTTTCGCTAACAAAGGTACCTTGTCAACGCTTCTCGGGGTCGTCGTCGGAAGGCCGGACCAGTTAATATAATTAGCTAGTGGCCTTGCTCAATAGGTTTTAAAAATGAAAAGTCGTAAAACTAAAACTGGACGAGCGCCAACTTCTGCTCATCGACTCCATCTCCTACGGGCTCTGATAACCCTGCTTTTGGGAGGGTGCGACAGCGCGAATCCGGATCCCGGCGGCAATCATTGAGAATCACAAAGTTAAAACAGCACAGCACAAGTCCTTCTAGACTTTTTCTGCAATTCGCAGTCATCGGCTATTGTGCATAGTCCTAAACAAACAATAGGTTCTCGAAGACAACGTCAACAAGTACTATTTTGCGTTTTCTTGCGTCTATTAGTGGTTAGGCAACTGCGTAAATTAAAAGTCAGATTTTGCTGTCAACCCCATGTTGTCTGTTGCCCTGTCTCGCCAAACACGAATGGGGATTGCCAGGATATACCCCTGGCTTGCGGTGCCAGGCATGATAGGATGCGTCTTTCTTAGTCAAACTTACTATGCCGAGCCCGCCCGCTTAGATAAAAAGAAGTGCGGATCCTGCGGATGTTGACAAAGTGCAGGTGTTCAAGCTTGTCCCAAGAAATCCTCTTTTGCGCTCCTTTCCAGCCGCTTGCTCACTGCAAAAAAGGATCCAACAGCTGCACAGCCACACAGTCGCACGACGTAAGGGTACAAAGTGAACGTCCTGAGGAAAACGAGAAAGTATTGGATTTCGGTATTTTTCCCGCCCGCACTAAAGTCCGCAGCGTCATGATGGTGCGCAATCTATGGGCTATGAACAAAACATTTGGCCTTGTATTTAGCTAAGCCAAGGCGGAATCGGTTGGCTGTGATCGTGCACCAGCGGTGCGTGGCTTACTGATTGTGGGCGCTTAAGCATGGGATGAGACGAGGGATTACGCTCGCCGCCTCACTAAATAATGCCCCAAGTCTTCAGGCGAGTACTTAACTTGGACACGCAGGCTTCGGAGTCTACCTGCCATTTTATTTCATTTCTCTGGATATTTCTTTCTTGCATTGGTTCTTTACAATACCCTGATGATATAAATTGGTCGCCTCTTTTGACCATCAGTCACTCAATTTATCCTGGCGCGGTTGCCTTTCGCAGCCTGCACCGCAGCACACATGCACGATAATCTCACCTAACTGTTGTGGTTGGCTGAGATATCAAGCTAAGGCGACATTTTCAAAGACTAGTGGTACAAGGCAAACAGATAAGTGTGGCACCTTTAACTGGTGTAATTGAAATCAATGTCACCCATCTGGCAGGGAAGAAGCAGGACGTGCATAAATAGCGAGTTCATCGCCCCAATCTATCACACTACCGCAAGCCACCGCAGGCTGGACCAAGTTCATCCACTCAAGTGGATACAATTGTAGCCCGTCCTATAAATCCAAAGTTCCAACCGACCTTGGCATCTGAGCATTTATGGTTTTCGGCCAAAATCAAAATGTTGAGTGCTGGTACGAAAATCCGGCGACCAATCGAAACATTTCGCTTTGGGCAAACCGGCCACGTCGTCGCGTCGCCAATTGTTTCTGGCCTGGAGAAAAACTAACTGCCTGACTGGGGGGGTGCAGGACATGTACAAACACATTTGTGCATTTTTTTATCCTCAAAGTGCAAAAAAAAAAATAAAAAAAAATAAAAATAAAAATAAAAATAAAAATTCGCAACTTATAGCTAAGCCATGTTCGGGAATGCCAATAAAACTGTAGGCGGCTGCAGCTAGAGATCAAGGACAGAGCCCAACTACAACTGCGGGGACACCCAAGGCAGTATTTCCTGCACATCTCCCCCAATGGTCTGCATCTGTGAGGTCAGTTTGTAACTGGCGTTTCAAGGTCTTTGGGGCGCCACCAACCCTTTTTAGTGAGCCAGTCCCGTCTCTCCGAGCCGTGTCCTCAGTCAGCCTCAGCTGAAGCCTGGCGTTAAAACAGGCTGGACAACCCCGCTCTGCTGGGCTTGCATTTCATTCCGTGATTCTGTCCTTAATTTTCCCTTTGATCACACTTGCTAAAGGGTAGCCGACATACATCATGCCGAAGCTAAAACGAAGCTTCTCTGGGCTATTCCAGAGCAAGAAGTCCGAGCAGGCTATGCCTACCGGGCTTGCTCCGCTCACAGAACTTGCCGAAGACACATTCGTCGGCGCACCAGTATTCAACGCTCATCTACAGCAGCAAGAATTTCAGTATAAAGAAAGTGTGCAACATGCGGTGGTGGATTCTCTTGTCGAAAGAAATAGTGTCCTAGAGCAGGAATACAAGTCACTCAACACGAAGGCCCAACATTTGGAGGAGCAGCTGCGAGCGAGGACGGACGAGGCACGTAGATTTCAACGAGATCTGTCTCGCCTCCAGCGCGATCACTCAACCGCAAATCAAACACAGCAGGCGATTGTGGAGAGTCTGAAGCAGAAGAAAAATGACATGGAAGAAAGTTACAAACAGGAAATTTCTGAACTCAAACACAACTTGAAGGAGTACCAGGTTCTCTATGTCAAAATGGATACAGCGTACAAGCACCTTCAGGAAAGGGCTGAATCATTAGAGCTCGACAACAACGCTCTCTTGCAAAACAGCGATTCACCCGTCGCCGAATCACAGAGGGAAAAGGCGAAATTCCAAAAAAGAATAAAATCCCTGGAAGCCGAGGCACAGCATGAACGATCTGTTCGTGAAGCCGGCAATAGAGCCTATGAGATTCTACAAATCCAGAACCAGGACCTATCAAAGAAGATTCAGTCCTTGCATCAGGAGATGGATGCTATTGAAGCTGCCTCGAGCCGACGGCTGATTCAAAAACTAGAGGAACAACAGAAAAGGCACGACGTTGAAAGGCAGGAGGCTTCTCGGGTTCTTGGCAGTGACCTTACTCCTCGACTGGTCTTGGTTCACAAAATGTTTGCCAAGGGTTCCACGAATATCACAAATCACGACGCCCCCAATTCTGCCATATTTTTACAGTCATGCTCTCAGGCCATGCTGACCAACCATCTTCTCGACGTTCGGCTTGATGCTCATCAGGCCAAGAGATTTGCCGATAACGCGAAAATCGATGAAATCACCCTTCTTTTCTGTGACCTCTGCCAACGGCCAAAACTTGCAAAAAGGCCCAACGCCAGCCCGCGCCTCCGCATCAATGAGTTCACAAAGCCATCGACCAGCTGCTGTTCGAAATCTATTTGCACAGACTGCTATCTTAGCACCGTCCAAAAGTCCCTCGCCAGAGACTGGTGGGCGAATTTGGGCGTGGATAATTGGCTCCGGTGCCCAACACCAAGCTGTGGCAGCCCACTTCCCGTCAACCATCGAGAAGGTCTTACAAATCTGCTTCGTCAGTTAGGCGACAATGACATGGAGCACATTCTAGCTATGTGAGAGTTTTTCTGAACACGATTAACCCCTTTGCTAACTAGTCGCAGGTATGACCGCATCGTAACCTTCCGACGCGCTCTAAACAGAGTCCAAGGTCCTCTAGGTGATGAGAGCCTGATAGTGGCGTGCAACTTGCACGCGCAGCTTGTTTCTGTTGGACGCATGTACTCATTGTTTGACCCCATGTTTAACAACCGAGAGCCAGACCACACTGGTCGCATTCCCCCGTTCAATCCAGGCGAGATCTCTATGGTGCGAGTCGATCATAACGGAGGAAGCATACAAGTTCCGCTATTTATTCGCTTCATTCGACGACTAGAACTACCAAGGGAATGCGCATTTTGCGCTGATGAACTGTACGATGTCGACTTCGGGTCCGTGGAGGAATGGCTAGATTTGTGCAACGGCTTCCATGGCGATTGGATGTGGAAGACATTGCTATTCCCTGTGAAGCTTGGGCTAGAGTGTAGCCATGACATCGACTTTTGCACAGGCTGCCTTGAGAAGCATCTCAAGACGCAACTTGAGCAGTATGGGAGGAGCAGGTGTGACCAACTTGCTTGTCCTGGAGGCGGTTGCGGTCGCCGTCTTATGTATGACGAAATCCGACTGTACGCTGAGCTGAAGACGTTTGAGGAGTAAGTGATCTCTCCACGATCAGTAATACGATATTCTAACTGGGTTTAGATATGACAGATACCTGAATCTGAACACTTTAAGCCAATTTCCCAATTTTCGATGGTGCCTTCGCGCGGGCTGCTCGAGTGGTCAGCTTTACGGCGAGACCGACGATGAAGCACCGGTCGATTCCCGCATTCACTGCGACGAATGTGCTTTCGAGATGTGCTACACTCACTCTATGCCGTGGCATGAGGGCCAAACGTGCCAACAGTACGATAGCATCAGAGAGCATGGCGATCCAGAATTCCAGCAGATGCAAGATTGGATTTCGCAGAACACCAAGCCTTGTCCCCGCTGTAGGGAAAATATCCAAAAAAGGAGAATACTGCTTCCATATGACCTGTAAGTGTCTGCAAGAAGCGTTAATTGATCTACCACTCACAACAGTACTACAGGTTCCATCTGCCATTATGAGTTTTGTTGGGAATGCTTGGCCAACTGGAACGAAATAGTTTCCCCAACCGGTGAACATAATGCGAATGCACACCGTGAAGGCTACCCTTTCCGTACAAATCGACTAACACCTACCCAAATCTCTGGGACAAATTTGCAAGAGGCGCTGCGGCGGAGGCGATGATAAATCTGTAGCACAAAAGAAAATAGCATAAAAAGGTCAGAATTGATTGGAGGAAAGAGGGGGCGATTTCGGATATCATGGACTCTCACTACAGTCTGGCCAAAAGTGAGAAAAAAAGATTTAAAAAAAAAAAAAAAAAGCTTTAATCAATTTGCCTCGTAAAACACACGTTCTCAACTCTGAACTTATCCCAACCAAGCGGAATCAATGATTCATGAAAAAAGCATACTGAATAATGGATCAAATAGAGCCGGGGATAAATACCTTTAATGAGGCACATGTAGCGTTCTAACCACAGTAAACACCTCTCGACTATACTCACCCCCTTCACGTCCAGTCCCAGAGTTCTTCATGCCGCCAAAGGGTGTCCCCAGCTCCCTCAGCAACCAGCAATTTACCCAAACCAGACCAGCTTCAATCTGCTCTCCCACCCGTCTGATCCTTTTTCCATCTTTGGTCAACAAGATTGCTGCGAGCCCATTGGGGTTGTCGTTTGCCAGCTCGATGGCTTCCTCTTCAGTTTCAAACTTCGCAATTGTCGCCACAGGGCCAAATATCTCCTCTCTCATGATTCTCGATGAGGTAGAAACTTCCGTCAGTACCGCAGGCTCGATCCAATAGCCTCCCTGCGGATCAGACGGGGGCACCGAGCCCGTCTGGAAGGTTGCCCCTTCGGTCTTGGCGAGCTCCAGGTATGATCGGATTTTGTGGAAATGTGGCAGCGAGACCACAGCACCGACACGCTCTCCGCATTTATAATTTGCAGTCACATAGGATGTGAACGCACTCACAAATGCGTCATAAATTTTGGCCTGCAAGTAGATGCGAGATCCACAGAGACAGATCTGAACCGCGTCAGCACATCAGCACATGCACAATAATCACCAGCATTCATTACCTCTCCTTGGTTCTCAAAAGCTGCCGCGGCGGCTGTTTTAACGGCCTCGTCCAAATCCACGTCATCAAAAACAAGCGTGGGGTTTTTCCCGCCCAGCTCCAGCGAGACGTGTTTATATATGTGCTCTACCGTATCTTTGCGAATCTGGATGCCAGTGGCAGTTCCTCCCGTGAAAGATACTCCTTTGGCCAGAGGGCTCTTGACCAATGCTGATCCCGTGGTGGCTCCGTTGCCGAAGACCATGTTGATGACTCCAGCGGGCAGCTCTGCGCGTCGAAACACTTCACATAGCAGAAACGCCGTCATTGAGGTGATCTCGGATGGTTTCGCCACTGCAGTGCATCCGAAGGCGAGGCATGGTGCAATCTTCCAGGTCAAAAGATATAGCGGCATGTTCCACGGGGAAATTAGTGCAAAAACACCTGCGGGTGAACGATGCTCATATGTCAACACATCACCATCCATCATCCTCGCGGCAGTTTTCTGGTGCAAAATGAATGTAGAAAAATATCTATGCTACAGTTAGTATTTTCTTTTGCAGTCACCTTGGCAGGCTTGCCCAGTTTCAACGTACTGAAAGTTTGTCACCGCACGATCAACCTCAACCCTAGCGCGGGCCAAAGTCTTGCCCTGATCGATGCACTCCCATACTGCAAACAGTTCTCGATTCTCTTGAATAAGTTGCGCAACACGCTGTAGGTACGCTGATCTGACGGCAGTGCTGGTGTCTTTCCATGTCTTGAAAGCCTCTGTGGCGGCTTGTAGGGCTTGGTCAACTTCGGCTGAGGAACTTATCGGCACCTTAGCAAAAGCCTTGCCCGTCTTGGGATCTACCGAATCTAGGTGGCTTTGGTTGGAGGACAGGCTAAAGTCGTTGTTGATGTAGTTTTGCAAGACAATCTTTCCTGCGTCGTTGTTTTCCTGGATCAAGGCCGTTGCCTTCTCAAAAGTGTCACACTGCCAGACCTGGATGGCAGCAGGATGGGTACGTTGACTCTGTTCCGAGCTCATTTCGGCGACAAGACGTGATATCGTTCAACGCCCAGGGTTAATCCTTCGATAGACGGTCAACCCAACTAATGAGGAGATGTTTGTTATCGCGAGGCGCTTGCAGCCAGGCACAGCATGTGTCGGCAACGGGGTTCCAGTGGGTCAGAGATACGGATACGGTGCATCGGCAAGGGGACGTCGGGAATGCAAGGTACGCATTTGTCAACAATGGCAATTGGTGCGAGATTTGGACTTTTGTGAATCGCAGAGCCAGTGCACGATGATGGGTTGGAACTGAATAGTCGATACACATATTGGAAAAGTGTCAGAATTAATCGCCGCCTGATCCAGTGAGTGCGTCAATTTGGCTGGGCCCAGACAGGTACCTGTAGCGGCAAACTACAGTGGGTGGGGGCAGCTGGGGCCAGTACAAATAAATGTAGAGTGCACACAAGACGTGGTCATCTCCACCAATACAGCAGTCCTCCTTCGTTCAAGATTTCCATCCTATCCAAAATGGCTTCTCCCAACGGCGAATCATACTTTCTGCCCGCCAACCGAGCGCAGGGGTTGGCCAATTATCCCCACGCCCGCATCATTCCTCAATCCAGCAAGACCATCTTCGTCTCCGGCACATCATCGCGCCGCGGCGATGGAACTTATGCCGGCGTCACCACCGACGCCAACGGAAAACACACCCTCGACGCGGGGCTACAAACAGAGGCGGTTCTGAAGAACATCCAAGACATCATCAATGGCGCTACAGGCGGAAAGTGCGGGCTCGAAAGCGTCGTCAACGCCACCGTCTTCCTCACAGACATGAAGGATTATGCCGCCATGAATGCGGAATGGAACAAGATCTGGCCCGATAAGACCAATGCACCAGCTAGAACATGCATTCAGGTCGCGGCACTACCAAATGAGAGGCTAAACGTCGAAATTCAATGCACAGCCTTGTGGACTGAGTAGATTGGGCTCGCTCTAATAAATACAAATTTACAATGTCCATCGGTTTTACTCCATTCGTGACCTGTGATTTTACCCTCACCCTCACAAAGTCATGTTAAAATTGACAAAATTGAGAGGTAGAATCTGTGTGACGTCATTTAGGTGGATCGCATCATCGGATAGCCACTCAGGTGCATTTGCCGCTGTGCGGATAACGCCCTATCCTCACGACTTACCCTAAACGATAAGGCGGGAATGATTGCTCAAAGACTGGGTCATCAAAACAGGGGCGAGTCCCTTCCTTATGCCATAGTCTGCAGATAGTAACTTGAATCATTTTCGAAGCAATTTTCCATTATGCTTTCTCCTCCAGTAAATCTGCCCAAGTGGTACGTGTAACCCAGGGTTACAACATTACCGCGTTTGATTAATCTTTCAATAGGCTCAATGATAACTCACATCTCTTGAAACCACCAGTCAACAACTTTTGCGTGTATGACAACGGTTTTATTGTCATGGTACCAATATCCACTTCCGCTGCATGTTCAGCTACTGACTCAATGCTTAGGTAGTTGGTGGGCCCAACGCGAGAACTGACTACCACATCAATGAAACGCCAGAGTGGTTCTACCAATACAAAGGAGCCATGACACTTAAAGTTGTAGATGACGGCGAATTTAGGGACATCATAATTAGAGAGGGCGATATGTTTCTGTTGCCGGCTAACACGCCGCACAACCCCGTCAGATTTGCCAACACGGTAGGCATCGTCCTCGAGCAAAAGCGACCAGAGACTAGCACCGATCGACTGCGTTGGTACTGCCAAGAATGCAAGGCTGTAGTACACGAGGCCTCTTTCCATTGTGTAGACTTAGGGACTCAGATCAAGGCAGCGATTGAGGCCTTCATGTCCAGCGAGGATATTCGAACCTGTACAAAGTGCGGCGAGATCGCCAGCTCCCAGCCGAAGCCGGGGACAATCGCAGACCCGAATCTGGAGTAGATAAGTCACTTCAAGTTACAAACAAACCAAGCCGTTGTCGCATTTCACAAAGTAAAAACTCATAAATTGAACCCTTATTGTGCCTGTAGTCGTGGTAGCCCACGTGGACTGGAATTGTTGGGCATGCGGCTTCAATGTGGGCGGGTTAGGGGAGTTTTCCGCCAGCTGGTCCACATTAGATACTGTAACGGGCCGAACCCCTGGCACTACACCAGAAGATGGGGACCGTGCAACCAATTTTAGAGATAAACATGCCGGACGGTGACAACGTGGATCCATCCTAATCTAATTGTGGTCGTTTAAAGATAAGCACGTTCAGACCTGTCATTCAGACCTCATACTTGAAACTATACGAGACAATCTACAAGACAATCTATACACGATCAATCATGGCACCATCTCGAATATCCATCGACAGTGGCCGCAATTGCTGCACCACTGGCCGGAGCGGTGAATACCAATCCCAACGTCGTTCTTCCGGCCAATCTGATTCTCCGGTGGATGGCTCGTCCCTTTATCGAATTGATGTCCACACACACATTATGCCTCAGAGCCTCCCAGATCTATCTTCATATCCCACCAGTTCAGAGTCTAGTCCTTGGCTGAGCCTTCGGCCCTCCAAGACGGGTGACCCTGATCAGATTGACATGTATGTGGGCGATGCGTTCTTCAGGACAGTAGAACCCAACTGCGTCAACGCCAAGGTTCGCCTCGCCGAGATGGATGCCGTTGGAGTCGATGTGCAAGTTTTAAGCACGGTACCCATCTTATTCTTCTACGACCAACCAGCAGAGCCAGTGACTGTGCTAGCACGGGCATTAAATGACCACATTGCGGAAGTATGTAATCAGTATCCCGACCGATTCGTCGGCCTGGCGACTGTGCCACTGCAAGATGTGGAAGAGTCTGTGAAGGAGCTTTCGAGGGCCAAATCTATGGGCCTGAAGGGTGTGGAGATTGGAACAACGATCGGGGATATCAATTTGGATGATCCATGCCTGGAACCCTTTTGGGCTGCGTGCGAAAGCCTAGATATGCCTGTCTTCGTGCACCCCCTGGGGTACTCATTGACCAAAGAAAATCAGAACAGGTGGGCCAAGTACTGGGGCTCATGGCTCGTCGGAATGCCCTCCGAGACGGCGCTCTCAATTTTGGCTCTCACCTCATCGGGAACTTTTCTCAAATTTCCCAGATTGAAATGGTGTTTTGCACACGCAGGCGGTGCATTCCCGGCTCTTCTTGGTCGAATACAACACGGATACGACTGTCGCCCCGACTTGGTTGCTCAAAACGCGGGCGGTGTCAGCCCTACTGATCATGTTACTCGAGGAGGATTCTGGGTCGACTCTTTGGTTCATGATCCGGATTTGATGGAGTTTTTGTGTAAAAAGATTGGTTCGAATCGCATCGTCATGGGAAGTGACTATCCATTTCCTCTGGGAGGTACGTGTCATCGCAAAAGCAAAATTCAAAAGATCACGAGGTGCTAACACGTCTTTTTAGAAGTACCAATGGCTGGAAAGATGCTGTGTAAAGACGACAAACTGTCCAAGTTTTTGACGTGGGAGGAGAGAGCCAATATGCTGTCTCGCAATGCGATCGATCTGTTCAACCTGGATTCTAGTTTTGAGGCGGAGTTTAATAAGAGACTTGCAGCGTTTTGGAAAAAGCGCCAAGCTGAGGAAGGTTATATATTTGATTCTAGTGATAGTTCATAATGAAGAATTGGAATGTGTAAATGCACGAGATGAATATGGAGTATCACGAGAATTGATTTTCTTTTTCATTCTATTCTTACATTCCCTTATTCTCCACTGGGCGGGTCAATGATGGCGGTGAGTGGTTGTGGGACACCAAACTCCGGGTCGTTGCTGCCGTCAAAGGTGACTTGCTGGGCAAGCGTATATCTATCTCTGCCGCAAGATCCATTTTGGTTTGTCGTAGCGTGGAAGATGTTCTGCCGCAACGTTAGCGATACTTGATTACTCTTTTTAGAGACGCAACTAACCCATATCTGAGTCCCATCGGGAGAGTTGCAGAAACAGTTGTGCCCTGTGCCATAATTGCCATTGGCCTGCGAGAATACCGGGCCTATCTTTTTCCACGATGCAGCATCCAATGGATCCCCACCAAGATAGTGCAGAAGCCCCAGGGAATAGTTTGGAGTTCCGCAATAAGATCCCGAGTAAGAGAGCCATATCTCCCCGTTGTGGTAAAGTGGCTACCGTTCTGTCAGGTCCTGCTCTCATACTCAATGAGGCTTACATACATGGGGAGCTTCATTAACGGCAGTGATGGAATTAGGGTTTGAGTTCGTGGTGTTTCTCTCCCAGTCTTGATCCGGGACTGAAATAACGTGCCAACCTTCAACTGTCCAAGTGGTCGTGTCGAGCTTAGTTATCGCCAAAGATTGCAACTCGTCTTCATTGATAATGCTTAGCACGTGATAGCGCCCGTAGTCCGGAATCTCGAGATATGTTCCATCAATGCTAAAGGCAAAGTCTTTGTTTGGACCCCCTTGTGACCCTGTTGGGGGAATCAAGTCCGCCAAGTGAGTGTAATTGCAATCCGAGGGACCAGCTGAATTGCATCCTTTTAGCACGCGAGTTTGGCAACTATCGCAACACGACAAAGTTGAATCACAGCTAGAGTAGAACATGTACCAAATGTCGTCAATTCGGTGGATTTCTGGTGCCCACATGTTTGCGTTGCGCGTCTTGTTGGTATCGGTCCAGATTGATTTGGTCTCTCCATTGATCAAACCACCCAAGGTCTGGGCCTGTGTGATTTCAATATGGTCATACGTCGTGTACGTTCTACATTTATTATTAGTACAAGCAGTAGCCGATATTTCATTATAAGGAAATTATATTCTATCTTGGTGCAGGAAACGCCACAATATTCATTCCTGAGGTACATGTGGAAATTACTCACAGGTGGTAGTATCCATCTGCATAAACCAGAGAGGGGTCAGGTCCAGGGTTGCGGATGGGGTTCTGGAATGCTGCTATTCCAGTGGCAGAAAATGCGTTTAGAAGCACTGCTTGTCTGGGTCTGGGTTGGAACTTCATGATTGGCAAATACGGCTTCAGATGCCCGAGTTTTGCCAGGGAGTTGATAGGCTGCGATATTCCAGACTATATATGCTGGCAGCCAAATCACAAGCCATGAAGTGGCGTTAAACCTTGAAGATGGTCAACGACCCGAATACCGAATTTGTGGAAATGGAAATCGATTAGTGGTGCGGTTAAATAATATGGGCACAGATGTGCAAGTCGGCATGTTAATAACCTTGCTTACATGCGCCGACCTAAATAGGAGTGGTCGCTTTCAAGCTTAAATTGTGACGACTGGGAATCATGGACTTCCTGTTTCGAATCAGATTCCACTGGGATGAGAAGACCGCTGCCAAGAGGTGTCCCTGGGTTCCTTGACGTGGCTGTTGATTGGTGCACAATTGCGCCCCATGGCGGTAATCCACTCATGATACGAGACCCTCGTAGCCAAACACAAAAGCTAATCTAGTATGACGGCTAAATTTGAATCTGTCCACTCTTGGGTTCAAAAACGAGTGACTAGTTATGCATTGACCCACCCAAGCACTCGGGCAAGATGTCTCGAAGCAAACCTTGCCGTTCCCTATCGTAAACCGCGCTCAGTTGACGTATGAGCCACATTTACCATTGGTGCGCTTCGTTTCCCTTGGGACCGAACCCATGCTACTTTTAACAAATATCGTATAAACCAGATTCTGTTGGACTTTTTACGACGGCAGAGGTCAGAACGACCATATAGCTATAGCAGCGACGCCTGTAAATGCCGAGGTTGTTTGACGAGAAGGTGACAGCACATCCCTGAATCTCGGTCATAACACCCCAGCTGACATTGCTACCGACAAATTCGCTGGATGCGCTTGCATTCACGATCAGTTTGTTAAGATGATGAATTTAAATTATACTAGCTATGTAGACGCATATCACGAAACATTCAGGTAGTGCCCGTAGAGTAATTTGTGCTGGGCAAGCCAAAACAGTCCATGATTGCGACGCCTCATCTTAAGGCGCCTCTCACACATCATTCAATTTAGATGAATGAACCTGCATAGTCGCCATGACAGTGCCTGCGGTTCTGGGTTCCAGTGACTTCTTGACGGGATTCGGAGCTTGAAACACCTCGTGAAGCTCTTCCAGAGTTCGATCTTTGGTCTCTGGGAAGAAGAAATAGATGAAGACGGCCTCCAAAAGATCCCAGAAGACAAATACAAGATAAAAGTAATAACCAATCTTCTCAAATGCCGGACCAGACGAGTAGGCAAGAACGAGAGAAATGCAACTTGAAGCAAAGTTGCCCACCGCAGTTCCCTTGGCTCTGGTAGAGGTTGCAAGGGTTTCGGCAATGTACATGCTCTGCTGTGCCGTCCAGCCAACAGAGAAGACCACTCCGAACAAGAATACAAATGCAATGGTGGTGTTCGCTGCGTGAGTGTTGTTGGGGTTGTTCACCGCAAGACTGGAACTTCCTGTGATGACCGCGAAAATGAAGGAACAGCAGATGACGCTGTAAATAAGAAGGGGCCTGCGGCCGACGCGGTCTGTCAAGCGCGCGCCGACAACTGAACCCAGAAGGCCAAGAACGCTGTTTGTAGCATTCAGAGCCAACACCTTCTTCTCATCCGTGATACCGGCCATGTTCATCATGGTGACAAGGTAGTAGCTGGACAAAGAATTTCCCGAAGCCTGACCCATGATAGCCATACCCAAAACACAGATGAGACGTCTGCGATTGCTGTGCGAGTTCCAGAGCTCTCGGTAGTCCCACCACCTCTTGTCCGAAGCTTCGTTTGATATCTGAGCCATCATCTCCTTCATCTGAAGTTGAACAATGGGATGGTCTACCGAGCCTTCGCCATGGAGTTTTGCCAAAATGCTAGCAGCTTGGTCATGCTTGTCATTTGCAATAAGCCATCGGGGCTATGAACGTGATCATTAGCCTGAAACGATTAGAAGTTACGAAAAATTCCACTCACAGATTCTGGGAGGAACCAGACAAAAACGACCACGATGCCAGATGTAACAAGCTGGATCCAGACCGGCAGCCGCCATCCGTCATTGTTGTCGATAAAGGCGCTGCCGTAGGTGACCCAACCAGCAATGATTGCGCCAACGGGCCTGCAAAAAGATGTCAGAAAAGCAATAACAATCAGGGTTAATGCAAACTGACCACATGCAGTTATAAAGTCCAGTTAATGTTCCTCTCCACTGTCGCCGCATTAGCAAAATCTTCCCGAATCTAGTTCAGAAACTACTTACTTTTGGGTGCGCAAGCTCACTGACATATGTTGGGGCAGCAATGCAGCAGTATGACACGCCAAATCCAAGCAAAAATCGGCCGCCCATAAATTGTGACAACGAGTGACTCGTGGCCCTTGAAAACGATTAGACAACACATTATATGACTCCCTTGAGATTTACTTACTGGACACATGTGCCGATAATGATGATGAGTGATCCGACAAACATTCCTGCACGGCGTCCGAGAAGATCGGTGGCGAAAGGAACAGTGGGTGCGGCAGCAATACTACCAACATTGTAAATCATGAATACAATTCCTGTCTCAGATCCTGCCGTCTTCCTGAAGGGTTCATGCCGTCAGTAACCCAATTTTATGCCTTACACAATGCACCTGGCGCTTGGTGGTGGGTTAGAATTTCTCACATGTTGAACGTTCTTTGATAAGAGGTCATGCCATTCAACCCCCCCATCAAACTGCCATCATAGCCTGATTGTTTTGTTAATTTATCTCGCTTGTTTCTTGATGGGGTTCAGATTTTACCATTAAGACATCCGCAACAGTATGCCACAAACAGGACGCCGTATAGCTGGAACATGGATGCCGTCCATGGCGAATATTTCTTGTTGTCGACCTCATGGGCGATTTCAGCAGCGATCTCAACGGGGGCGACGTCGATCATTGAGTCCTGGCGGACAGCCTCGGCCTTCTCATCCTCAATAGGAGCATCCCGGCTTGAAGAGTCTGCCATGTTTTCTTGCGGGAGGTGGTGGAAAGCCCAAGGCTAAAGATTGGAGGAGAGTCTACGAATCCGTGTCTGAGCCAACAGAAGGAAGCGATATTTTATAATTCTCGTACATGACTCAATTATCGGCATGCATGAACGGAAAAACTCCTCAATTAGCTAACATGCATCTTTGCACGGTCACGTTGATCCATGATGCTACCTTGGCTGCATCAGAGAGGGTAGCTTTCCCAGCCATGGTCGGCAACATAACGGGTCCGCAATTGATCAACTTGGACTACTTGGGCCTTGAGCACGAGTTACCAGGCTGCTGAGTCCACTTCCCGGCGCAGATCCGGGGTTAGAGTAGACACAGAAGCGGGGAACTGAGGAGAAACGTCTTGTGATCTGCAGCCTTGGTGTTGGGTGATGCGACCGCCGGCTCCGACATCCCCGGTAGCGCGCCAATGGGAAGCGTGCATCCATCCTGCCGAGGTAAGGTCTACGGGTGTTCCAGGAAAATCGCCCTGTCTGCCAGACGCGCTGCAAAAATCGGCAATCGAATGATTATTTAAAAAAGGCTCTGTAATTAAATCCTTTATCATTGAAAAAGCCTGCCCCCCCCGCATAAGCCGACTGTTCACAAGTTGTAAGCGGCTGCGTGGGACCAATCTCAATTGCCTGTTTACCAAAAGTGCTCCTGTATTGTAACCTAGAATCTACTGTCTTAATGCCTTAAGGGGAGAAGATGACTATTTGTCCCGGACCAGGGTGTTTTGCTGCCGTTTCAAATGCCTCGTTCCAGTTGTCCAACTTATACTTTTCTACAATTTTGAGGCCTCTTTCTTCATCAAGAGAGAGTGTACCAGCCTCTACCATTTTGAGGAGCATTGCAGCCTGTGCCGGCGAACACCTCCAGGTCGCTTTAACTGTGAGAGCGCGGGCCGTCACCTCGCCATAATTTATATGCGCCTGGTCCTGAATTGCTCCCATAAAGCTAATCCTGCCACCTGGCTTGACACTGTCAAAACAGGTTCGCAAATGTGTTGACGTTCCCGCAGATGGCGGAGAAAGATCCAAGTAAGCATCCACAGGCTCGCCGTAATTCGCTTTGAGCAATGCTTGACGATCAACTTCGTAGTGATTCGTGATAGGAACGGTTACTACTCTTTTGCTGTCGAGCGCAGCAAGCTCTGACAGGGCCTGTTTGCTCCTCCCCATAGCAACAACCCGAGCCCCCATTGCCAAAGCGACATGCACAGCAGCTCCCCCGTATTTTCCAGTCGCTGGAGCGACTATAACGGTCTCTCCTGCGCGTACATCTATGTCGCTGAGGCCTCCGAAAGGGACGAACATGGGGAACATGCAGGACAAAGCGTCCAGGCTGTACCCCAAATCCGCGATTCGGGATTCGTTGATCCTCAGGCAGTTCTCCAACGGAACTTTGGTGTATTCCGCGTAGGTCGAGTCGCGCCACTCGCCGCGTGATAGCTTCCGGCTTTCATCAGAAAATCCCTCCATTATGCCCGAAATATACAAGGCGGAGGGATTATCACGTCCGAGGATCATGGCGTTGAACAAAACCAGGCTTCCGCAAGAGAGGGTGGTGGTGTCTGGGCCAATATCGACGACCCTGCCGATTGCTTGTTCTCCAGGGACAAAGGGTGTTGGGAGGGGATAACCGCGCTTGCCGTTGTATACTTCCCCTGAGTATGGATATATTATTGCAGACAACACCTGAATTACTACACTCCCAGGCCCGGCTCTGGGAGTTGGAACCGAGACAACCGCAATAGGGCTGTCCGTGGTCCAGACCTTCAAAGCCTGATGCTCGGTCGGAAGGGAGGCCATCTTTTTCTTGAGTATTGTAAAATGGAATGAGAGTGTTCTCCCAGGCCTGGCGAGGAAAATGTGACAAATGGATATTCTCGAAAAAATGCTGGTGACCCGATGCAATGATCTGTAGTGCTGAAACCAGGTCTTTATGTTGTCTGAACTCGAGAAACCCAGCAGGGTGGTCGATGACAACCTTTTTAACAAGCAAAAGTCTACTGAAACCTCCCGTGGATCGACAGTCGGGGCTTGATGGGGTTCCAGAAAAAAGTCATGCCATTGACAAGGATGTGACGCTTTTTGATGGTGTCGTAAAAACACGACGACCTTGCCATCTTGGCATCATCACAAATCAAGATTCCCCACTGCCCCAAATGGAGAGATCAAAGTCTAGACCAAGCGATGAGACTAGCTTACAAGGAACAGGAGAATTTACAGTCCAACCCCTGTTTGTTTGTCAACTCGTGACTTCGCCACCCAGACCCCCCGAATACAAAATATGCTAAAATATCCAATATTATAGCAAGGAAAAGAGAGAAAAAATACAGAAAGTTTCAGCAGGCAATAATTTAGTAATTCCAATATCAATTATAGCTTTTTCTTTGGTAAATGTTGAATGCGGTGAACAAATTTGAGGAGTGTCGCTATCGCCGGTCACTAATTGATTAACTTACAGGGGTTGTATTGTAAAGCAATCCAATAAAGCTTATATCTATGCTTGAATGTAATTAAAAAGTTTCCCGCGGAACAAAGTGCTTACCATGGTTGATTTATCCACGCCCTCGGGGAGCGACTACTTGTTGTTTGAGACTCATCGCAGTACTATTATCGGCTAGATTGGGGTCTTTTTGAACATGGTTGCACAAGGAAAGTCTTGTAAAGCCATTGAAATGAAAACTTAGATGTTGCATTTCGAGTTTACAGTTTGAAGATGAGATAAAGTGGCCGCATCGCCCTTCCAGATCCACTTTGGCGCAGAGCTACGCGCACCCTGGTCCTGGCGAATGCTTTATCGGACTGGAGACAACGGTCTTTCGGGTGTATATTGAACCTTAATTTTGAATATGTGTGAATTTTCCGCGTCCGTGTATACTTAGCTGATGCAAAGGTACCATGTTGTACCAAATGCGACGGAATAGCTTCCGGTTTGCCTTTTATCGCGGCCGTGGTGGAAACAAACGGGTTGGTATTGGCACCCGGCCGATGCCTTGCTATAGCCCTGATGGGTGCCGATATGCCGTACTAAATGCGGCGGAATAGCTTCCTGTTTGTCTTTCGCCGCGGCCGTGGTAGAAACAAGCGGGTTGGTATTGGCACCCGGCCGATCGCTTGCTACGGCCCTGTTGGGTGCCGACATGTCGTGATACGTTTGGGGTACCGGGATTCTGAGACTATAAAGGGATAGGTTGCTGCCATCCGTCTTCGACCTTTTGCTCCAGACACAGTCAACCAAAACAAAATACCACCGAAGGCATCTAATCGACCATCTCATTTCCCAGATGCTGGTCAAGTATCTTGCGGCGGGCTGGGCTTTAAGCTTCGGCGTTCAAGCCGCTGCTGAGTCCTATCAAATTGCACCAACCCCAAAATCGGATCAGTTGGCCAAACAGGCGCTCGATCAACTTTTCTCGCACGCATCTGCTGAAGTTGCCGGGGGCAACTCTACCGCGTGTGACCTGAACAGTGTCAGCGTACGAAGAGAGTGGTATGGCTTGTTCGCAATGACAAAATTTCGTAGGAGAAAACTAACCGCCAAAACAGGAGCTCTCTGAGCTTGGAGGAGAGAATCCACTTCACCGACTCCGTACTCTGTATGATGTCCAAACCCTCAATCAACGACCCGGTAGCTGTGCCAGGCGCCAAGTCAAGATACGACGACTTCGTGGTTCCTCACATGAACCAGACAGGATACACTCACTTCACGGCCAACTTCCTGTCGTGGCACCGCTATCTGCTTTGGGCATTCGAGCAAGCCATCCGCGAGGAGTGTGGCTACAAGGGATACCTGCCGTACTGGAACTGGGGAAAGTATGCGCACGACCCCATCAACTCGCCCTTGTTCGATGGAGGCCCTGGCAGCATCGGCAGCAACGGAGTCTACGAACCTCAAAACTGCACCATAACCGTCGAGGGGTCGCCCTATTGCGTTCCTCCCGGCGAGGGCGGCGGCTGCATACAGTCCGGTCCCTTCTCCAACGTATCCGTTAACTTGGGCCCCATTTCGACTTACGCCAAGGAAGCACCGGCAGACTTGTTCCGCTACAACCCACGCTGCATCAAGCGCGACATCATCACCGCAGTCAGCTCACAGTGGACCACCGAGGACAACATCACCGCCACCCTGGAGATACCGACGTTTGACGAGTTCCAGTTCAATCTGACGGGCGACGTGGCAAACGGCCAGTGGGGAATCCACACAGCTGGTCACTACACTCTTCTTGGTGACCCCGGAACGGACGTTTTTGCTGCGCCCGCAGATCCTGGATTTTACCTTCACCACGCCCAGGTGGACAGGATCTGGTGGACCTATCAAAACCTCAAGCCTGAAGAGAGGACGTTCGCGATTTCAGGAACCATCACGAACGGCAATGTCCCGCCCAGCAGGAATGGTACGCTCGACGATATCATCGAACTGGGCGCTGTTGGTGGACCGCTCACGCTGCGCCAAATGATGTCAACGGTTGGGTTCATGGATAGCCCTCTCTGCTATGTCTACAAGTAAGGAACTACGCCACAGGGATCTCTCTGTGAAATCGGGGCAATCCCAAAATCGTGGGTGCCGACTAGGCATTCACTAGACGCCAACGGCGCTTCAATTCAATTGGTACTAGAATTATCACTACATTAGTAAAGCTTTATATAAACAGCCCATATACAAGGAGGCTTTTTTAAAAATAGCATCTAGTCATGTATGAACTATACGGTGATGTCTGTAAAGTAAAATTTCCGGTTTAACTCGCCACATCACCAATGCTTTGACCGTGGCTGCTCTATGGACGGGTTGCTATTATGTTCGGCTCAAAAGTTAGAGTGGGCTATTCTTGTAGTTACTCAGTGATTGTACATTTCGACCTCTGCGATGTCAACTCTAATTCAGTCCGTTGTTCCTTGGCTCGTATCCACCAAGCATCCAAATCCTGATCTACTATTTCATACAAACGGATGATTCTCGTGGATCAGGTTAGAATCTCTGACCGCCAATGCAACAAGAAGCACAAACTATCACGAGGCAAACAACAAGATGATGTATAAAAATGGACGGACGTGTGAGACCATGTCAGCTGCAACACTTCACATTCACTTCATTTCAGTCTCAGCTTTACCCTCAACTCAACACTACGAAGAGCTTTTTTTTTTTTTTTTGCGGATGATCTCGCAAAATCTGGCCATGGAGTGGGTCACCGTTTTGCTTTTTCCCCCGCGTTTTGGTTATCTGCACATTGATGGAGCCAATTTTGTCTCCACTCCATGGTCGGATTTTGCGAGGTTATACGGGTACTTCTCTTTTCGATCTAGCTCTGAGCTCCGCCGTGCTTCCGAATAATCTCTCCGGCACGCGCTGAATGCGAGTTTGTTAGTGGCGTCGGTTGTTGCAAAAATCTATGGCCATATTTGCGTCGCCGATGAATGTTGCGATCGAAATTGGCAGCTGCGGTGTTTGGCGTACGAATGACCGAGTCGAGAACGAGCTAAGGTCTTTGATAGACCTTGGATAACTTGCTGTTGCTGATCATGTGCTCAACAAAGAAAGAAATACTGCGGCTAAAGTGCCTTGGGTTGGTAAAAAAACAAAATGATCAAAAAAAAAACTTAACGAGATAAATAGAGAATCCATCCGTATATGATACGTCTTGCCAATGGCGCTTAGCTAGTAGCCCAAAGTCCCATGTCAGACTCAATTTGTTCGGCCAACACACGCGACTAGCGTGAAAAACCAACGCGCCAACCTCGTCTCATTCCTTCGAATTTGTTTACCACACGGAATGCGCAATTAAATTATCCAGGTATGTTTTTAGCATACAGTTTTAGATAAATATATCATATTTGTCAAGAATTAAAATCCATTTGACTTTTGGCTCTGAATGGCAGTGGCTCTAGGGTAGCTTTTCAACTGCAATGGTGGGTCGTGTAATCTCCGACGCGAGATGACGCTCGGACCGATGGGCTTGTGTATAAAAGTCTGTCCTCCCTCCCACCTTTCCATCCGTTTCTTCCTTTCTTCTTCATACTTACCTTATCTGAAGGCTCGCCGCTCAAGACTGGCGATCCTTAGTAGGGAGGGCCTGCATTGCACATCGCGGAGTCGCTCCCTGCTCCATTGTCCTTCGGGGCCATGGCGGGTGCAATTTTTGATTTACCTTTCATTGTGATCCTGTCGCTTGCGGCGGGCACGAAGAAGGGTTCATTTCCAATGCTATAGAAGATCGAAGTGATGGCGATATAATTTAGCGCTAAAGGGGTGCTGCCTGAAGTTAACTGTCCCAGTGAAGAGCTCTCCTTTAATCCAGCCCTGAACCCCCTGGCAAACAACATGCTACGCCTCCATGTTGAATAACGTCCTATTGCAGATAGACGCGTGAAAGCATTCCATCTGCAGTTGGATGCTTTCGTCTTGTAGTAATCCCCGGCGTCCCTTTAAAACGCGCTTTTTCGCGTGAGTTCTTGTCGCGGCCACATCACGTCCGTCCCACCAAGTGGCGCGCCATTCCTGTATTCCGCTCGGACATTGATGATGCATAAACTTATGCCTGACCTGTGCGGGTCGGAGTTAAGATCGACTGTGCATACAGGCTCAAAGTGGAAAATGATACATTCCTTTTCCTAAACGACATGCGTTGTCAGACATACGTCCGAGTAAGGCCGTTCGCCAATTTTGACCAACTTTAAGGGAAATGGCCCACCCTGCATTCAGCTCGGCGGATCTCGACCGCTTAGTGCCGAGAATTCCAGAAGAGGCGCACCGCCAGCCAACAAGGTGGACGAATCTGACTGGACCCCTCGCTTCGAGCTGAAATCCTCGGTGCGCTTTGTCATGTCGGGTGCTATTTGAGGCGTGAAATGACGGACCGACGAGCCCTATCGGATCTCGGTTCCACGGGCCCCCACCGAGAGGCGAAACATGGAATGGTCCCCGATGACAGCGTGGGACCTGTGCACCAATACCGGAACTGGTTCAGGGGATGGCCTGCCTCAAACAGCCGGTAAATCCTGCAGCTGTCTATATGCACATGTGCCCAAAGCATGTATTGCCCGTCAAGTGATATGCACGGGGGCTCGGCCCAACGCACAACACCAGAAATGTATTTGCTTCTCCCCAATTTGTACTACCCAAAAGTACCTCGTACGGACCTTTTGCGCAGCGCTAATTGCTGACAACATGTGCACTGGCTACTCTTTGGTGCAGTGTGGAATGTTGCTGGCACTACGACCGGTAGACGGGTAGAATTACAAATCTTTCCGACAAACAGGCGGCAAACCAAGATACATATAAAGGGTGCCCGAAGTTGTCTGAGATGGCATTCCAAGCACTGAAGCACCATCCAAATCAACATCCAAGATGCAAATCACCAACCTCTCAGCCCTCAGCATGCTCGTTGCATCGGCTTTCGCTGCCGACTGCTTCGGAAACACGCAGAAGGGCATCTCGAGCTTCGGGGACGCATACTGGGACGCCCGTTCCAAGATGTGTGCCAACACGGCCTGTGGTTACCAGCAAGAGTGTACGACAACATCTTCCAAGACGCTCCAGGGAATTGCCAAGGTTACCGTGAACGTTGCACTTACCCGAAAGCACACGGGAAGCGGTAAGGGATTCAAAGATTGCTGGGTAAGATATTTATTCCACCCATCCGAAGATGATGGCATTGGCTAACTGACTCATTTCTAGGATGCCACTGAGTAAGTTTTGAAGTAACCAATTAAGCAGGACATTAATCTAACATGAATAGGAACATTATTAACCAGTGTGTTTACTCTGAGCAAAAGTTGTCGGGCACTTGGTCCTACGA
Organism: Calonectria pteridis; assembly: GCA_022837005.1. NCBI lineage: Eukaryota > Fungi > Ascomycota > Sordariomycetes > Hypocreales > Nectriaceae > Calonectria > Calonectria pteridis. Next base: position 35,502 of record JAKZGU010000121.1, on the reverse strand, counting down.
TGGCCAGTTGTACCAGCTCAACTCGTGGTATTCTTAAAAGCGTATTATATCTGTCAAGCGGGGGTTGATGGATGAAATGCTCACTTGGTATCACACCAAGGCCGACGGGTCAAACTGGAGACATCGTCATTCGGCAACCTGGTATTGTTAGGTGCGAAGCTCGAGGGCTTTAATGCCAATCGCCATACAATCAATTCTAAAATCTAAAAAATATATGCTTTACTCTTTAAAAGAACAACAAATTATGTTTGCCTGGAGTGACAAGTAAGAAAACGTGGCCCCAAGAAGCCCCCACGCTGCAACGGTCGCAGTAGGAAGTGTTGAAGTGTCCCACATTGCTAGCCGATCGACTAAAACGCGATGAGTGGGATTGTGTCTGGGTGATTATTTTTTTTAATTCTTAATTCTCTTCTTAACACTGGCTATAATGAAACGTGTTAGCTTTACTTGTTATTTAAAACAACATACAAGAGCACTTTACTAACAGATTATCAGGTAAATGTACTTGAAAATGAGAGATAGCCATGTCAATGTAGAGATTGTTTGGCCAATGCTCCAAGAGACAGCAAATGGCTGTATTAATGCATGATTGAAAGGACCCTGCATGGCAACTAGGCCAATGCTGGTATAGAGAACCAACCATATTTCGCCTAGTATGAGAAAGCCGCTTATGATTGTTGAGGTTAGCCTTTTGGCCCAAGCCAAGCATTTCGTACTAGCTGCACAAGAGATAATCGGGCTGTTTGCAAGCGTGGAGATGGCCCTTTCAGCCCGCTCCCATCTGCCAAGCTCTTGTGTAAGCTTCTTCAGCCACAGAATGCCGAGTAATGAAAGAAAGCTAAAGATGTTTGCTGATGGCCTCCACAGGTGCGTGGATGTAGGGAGTTAAAAGTAGGACCAGAGATTTTCCTGACCATTCGAGAGACAGAAGGTGCGGAGAGATGGATGTCCCCCACACTCGTCTAGGTTGTTTTGTTCCTGAAATATGCGATATACCTGATCAGGGTTGAGTTCCAAGGCAAAATGTGCCACAGTACCAGACAGAACTACACTGGCAGTTGAAAGAAGTGAAGAGTATGTTGTGTCGAGCTGAACCTGGCATAGGGTCATTTGGGCGAGAAGTGCTGGCCAAGCACCCATATTGGTCAGCGCCGTGATGCTATCCTGCGTTGCCCTCAGGCTTTCCCAATTCTCCACGCTATCGAATAAAGCAGACTGTGAATTTGAATACAAAATGACGGTTTGAACTATTGCGATAAAGAAGCATTGCGCTTCATGGAATTCAACCAGCCATGCTTCTGTAGCGTGAGCCACGTCTCCCGACTCTATCGTGTTAAGCGTAACCCTAAAGCGAGCATGTGGCCCGGTAGTTAGATGGCGATTCCTGAACATTCCTCGACAGATAATGTATCTAGCCTTCAGCCAGTACATGTTTCTTCTTGCTTTCAGCGACCGAAGCAGTATCCAGACATAGAGAGCTAGTGAACTCTGTATAATATACGAGATAACCACCTGCGAAGATTGCATCAGTCATGATACATCAACAGTGTCTGATGGAGTAAACATACTCCAGGTCCCGCGATATCGACATTGATCTCACCAGACAAACCGTCGCAAACTTGAAGTAGATTGATGTATGTTTTGTACCAGTCAATCCTCCCACCTGGCCAAACCGCAAAGGCTGCTTCTTGGAGCGGGACGGAACAAGTGCCCATGCTACTAAACTGACAGCTTGCTATTGCGCATGAATAGGTGCTGTTGAGAACCTCTAGCCCATGAAACGTGGAAATATTGGCCACGCCCATTTGAAGAGCGGCCTTGTCGATCATTGCAAATGTGGAATTGTCGATGGTGGGGAATGTGTTTTTCGATAGCGATAAAGTAGCAAGAATAAGGCAATTCCAGAGCGTCTCCCATGAGCGGAAGAGAGTGTTTTTGTCAGTGGAAATCTTGACGCAATCTACCAAACCTAGATCATCGTCGCAATGACCAAGCATCATCGTAATTGGCCTCAGATCGCTGTCAGAAGATCCATGGTGAGAGTGATTGAGCACATTCCAGGTATGAGCGAGCGTTCCGGTAAGTATAGAAGCCGTGTCTGGTAGAAACTCGCCATTCTGTGCAAGTCCATTGTACCAGCCATGGTCTGGGAAGACTTGGATGGCTGGGTTCGATGGTTCTACTTCCGTCATTGTGAAGTGAATGGGAAAAAGATAATCCAAGCAAATGAAGAATGGCATGGAATAATAGGATACAATGGAAATAAATGATTGAACTATCAGCTGTGGTCGCTATTATACTGATGAGGCTGAGGGAGTACATGATGGTGTCCTGTTTGGCGCGAGTTTGCCTTGCTGGATTGAGGCAAGTTAGGCTCGGGGTAATGATACGTTTTTGGCATCCAAGCCTCTCATGCCGTGGCCCCATGCTCCATTAATTCTCTTATTATGAATAATTAAAGATAGGATTGAACTCGGCCGATTAGTTTGGTGAGTGGAAAATCTCTTGTCCTGGGCTGGGAGATACGCATGAACGGTGGCTCAATCCTCAGGTTGATGCGTGGTTTACAGGCCGCCGGTGCCTGAAACAGGGGAAGTGTTGGATTTCTCAGCGTCAGCATGAGCTGAAAGACGACTTCTCATGTCAGCTGTGCATCAATCTGCTGGGGTGACGGGCGTGGGGGTATTAGCATCACCCGGAATAATGGCCTACTATCGACAATCTGACTTTACAATTAAATACTACTTCACCGCAAGACTTACAATATTTCGAAGTGACTTGATAGAGAGGCCTATTTTCTTTGAGAGAGCCTAACATACAAAAGCCGCGACCAGTCTCTTCTTTTCCATGCTGCGTTGTAATTCCAGATAGGACCTCTTGCCTTTGTATCGATTGCAACCCTACAACACTGCAACAAATTTTCGTCTGTGCGGGTTTCAGGGCCTGTCTTTTTTCCATGAATCAACAAAAAGCAATTTCTTCAGCACTGAGGCGTCACTTCGGCCGCTCTGGTACATACAAGGCTGGTGAAGTGATGAAGCCAACAAGTCTCTTTTGACACGCGGCTCAGTGTCGCGTTGTTTATGGCCGCACCGTCCATTAGCCCACCCAATTAAATTAATTCGTGCGATCTCAGCCCGGCCGGCATGCGTAATCTGGTGCACGAGCTGTGGTGTGGTTAAAGTTGAGCTCGGCAGTACCTGCCATGTACTGCAGGTCTAGTCTCGGAAATATTCTAGCTTGTCCCCCCCTGCTTCTCAGATAAGCCACTCGTCTCCAAGATCTGTCGTGATGCCTCGGCTTTGCCAATGTTCCTTGCTGGCTTTTTAATTATCCGTGGTTCCCCCACCACGGCGCGCGCACCACAGCAGGATGGGTGCCCGCTTGGAGCCTCAATACCTTGCCATCCTTGGCCTTCTGCTAGTTCGTAGCAGATGCCTCGGCTCATCCGGTTATTATGGCCTCGGTGAGTGCTGAAGAAACAAGATTGACGAAAAAAGCCTCGACTCCTTCAAACTTGAGGAGGTAATCAATACTTGGCATTTCCAGCTTTGACACCTGGTTCTTTTGTCGCCGTTCCTGATGCACTTCCGTGTTCAACTGCACAACATGGACAAGTCCCAGCTTGGCGGCGTATTCTGCGCTCGTTTGATGAATTAATGCTTGAAACAAGAGAGGGGAAGATGGCCGGTTTACGCAATGATCATTCAATAAGTATCACCCCCAAGCAATCTCATGGCCACCTTCATACCCTCTACATCAGCTTCAAGACTTTTTATTCGGACTTTTCTGTAATTGTACTAAAGCTCAGCACTGTGTGAGTCTATTGGAGATATATTGTGTACAAAATCTCTACCGGAGAACTCGGAGCATCGTGTTCCGGAATGCGGACACCGGAGATGGAAATCCGGAGTACCCGTGCCACCCCCGGCAGGTGGGGATCCGTCTGATCCATCATGCAGGAACTATAGAAAAGTTTATTTTAAGAGATCGTTCGATTTTCGATTTAAAAGAAGAGTAATAAAGAGTTTCATGGTTCGTGGATTTGATTCCTTCGTCGAACAGTGTTATTTGACTTACAAGGATAGCTGTGGTATCCTGCCAATGAATTCCTACTTCCTTGCAAGAGTGGAGATGTCACAAAGAGAGAGTGGCTTTTTAATTGGGGATGCGTTCGTCTATTTATAGCATAGCCTACGCTCAAGGCTCTGTATAGCATTGTCCTACTCTCTCCCTCTGGTCCTTCTTCCAATGCACTACGGGAATATCTGGTGCTTTAAATCCCGCAGGTGCAGCAACGACGACAGGTATCGCCTGCATGATTGTAACGGCAAATGTAAAGTATGCAGGAGCAGCAGGCTCACCCTCCATTTCTTTTGCGTCCGTCAGAAACGATGAGCGGAGGCTAAGATGCGTTCTGGATGAAGGTCGACCTTCAATGGTGATGATGTATGTGTTATCTGGCTGAAGATTCTTAGGCCTCATGATGGGATCAAAAAAGTAGGTGATTGTGATGCTGATAAACGGAGAGTTGTCCTCGAGGTAGCCCGTTGATGTATAAGAGATACGCCCGGTCTCGCCCTTCTTGATGGTCATGAACTCCCGGACAAGGTCTTGCGGCGCAGCAAACACCTGCTTTTCACCATCGATACGGGCAATTTTTACTCCAAACTCTTCACCAAGGTGTTGAATCATCTGATAGTTGTAATGTTTCTGGTACCATATCGCTGGACTGTTTTCGTCAATTGTCGCATCCGGCGCCCCGCCCAGGCCAATAACTCTGAGCAAACCTGCGTTCTTTTGATCTGCACAATCAAAATACTCCTCCAAATTTATTTTTTTAATGTCATTTGAGAGCCCCGTGAGTAATTTTGTTACACGCTGCGTCATGAAGTCTGGATTGAGACCCCCAGCATGAAAAGTGGCATTTCCTCGTTGGCAAGCTGCTTTTATCGCGTCGCCGAACTCCTTTTCCCGCGCTGGCAGGTAGCTATAGGGATGAGTGGTCAAGACATTTTTGCCTGCCTCTAGCAGCCTGACATATGTATCAAGTGGAGGTGTTGAGGGAGAATCAATCGCCGTGTGAACCACGACATCGCAATCAATGGCCAGGAATTTTTCCCAGCTGCGGGTCGCCTTGATACCAATCGGTTTAATACCGGCCAATGTGCCGATATCCATGCCATTTTTCTGCTCTTGGAACACAAACGCTCCGACAATATCATATTCTGGCAAACGACACGCCTCGCGGATAACGATGCTGCCGGCATCGCCAGGACCGAAAATGGCAATTTTGTATGGGGAAGGGTGGCTCCACATTTCGAGATCTTATATTCGATTTTGCGAGAAGATTCTGGAATTGAGGAATATTTTCTTCTTTGAAAATATCCCTTCAATGTTGGTTTGTGGTGCCATGAAGTACTTTCTTCAGAGGGATCGACTCGCCTCGGGTGGTCGGAAGTAAGTCTTCCGGCAGGGGGAATTCAAGCTAACATATACGAACTGGCTTGCCGAGGTTCTTTAGCTTTCTAACTCCGAGCTTATCGCCATGGAATAAAAGAGACTTCGCACTGTCAATGAAATATACATCACGTAATTTGTAGGCCAATGGAAGGGCGAAGCTACATTAGGGTCCTGCAGCGAGCACACCCACTCACGATGCGAGTGCACTTGCTCATCATACACGTCAATTGAGTAAGACGTAGTATTTCTCAATTCTGTTTAGAATTAAGCCAAGAGCAGACACATGACTTTTAACTCGAAGTCTTCAACAGTTTGCTAGTCAGAAGGAAAACACTCGTCCCCCCATCCCGTCGAGTGTGGAATCTCAAAGAGAAACTCATCCATCAGACCAGTCGCTTCATGGGCAAGGCCGGAGCTAAACACGAAGCCATCAGCCCCCATAACGTACGTATGAACCACTTTCTACCCACCAATGGCCTCCGTTTGAGCTCTGACACTGCTATCGGCGTCTGGTATCATATAGAACTCACCGGTATGGTCCGTAACGAACTCATAATCCATGGGGCCGGGAGAAGGAGAATGGTTCGGGTTATTGTTGCATGCATTTTTACGATCTGAGAAAAGCAGGTGGTCAGCTTGATCTCCCAAAAGCGGTAACGGTTCTGGGTCAAGTGACTCACTTCTACGAGACATACCTGGTTGCTCCTATCGCACTTGCCAGTTATTTCGGTTACAAGATCGTTATGAGAGACTGGAAATCGCTAGTTCCTTTGGAAGAGAGGGGCTTGGTGACTAGTTTGCAACTACTTGAAGATTATGAGATAGCGGAAGAGCGAATCCGAAAGCCGCTTGTCCCCAGGCTTACAAGGACAGTATCTTATTATGCTGTTACCTCCAAATATAGTGTTACTTATAACGGTTTAAGTTAGTTTTTGGATAGAATTTTAGGTAAACATGAAGGGAAATGGCTTGAAACATTGCCTCTTTTGCTGCCATGGCGTCTTAAATGAAGTCCAAATTGCTTCTTTTGGTGTTGGGAATCATTCCTATTAAATTGCGGCCAGTCACGAATTCGGAGAACAGCAAGCTCGTAAACATATGAATTCTTCGTCCATCACATCTATCATGACTCTATAGAGGTTCGCTGCGGTTGTAGTGCTTGTGACTCGGTATATTGCACAACCAGTGTGTAAAATACCGAGGAGAAAGCCCCGTAGCCCGATGCGTGCAGCGAGAGTATTGAAGTATGGCCGGGGCGTAATATCGGACACTCATTCGGCAACGTAGCGCATCCTGAGGCCCTAAAACAGATTGCGCAGTCTCATAATGCTATCGAAGCGCTTAAAGAAGAAGAAATGGGGGGAATCAAGAGTGAAAAAGGAAGTACGGAGGGAAATGAGTAAGGAAAGGGGAATCAGATAACTAGAATCATGCTCAAAATCCACCAACGCCTGTCAACTATTGCATTGCTTAAAAATCAACCATTCAGCCCAACTCCATCATTCCAAGCGGCTGTTCTGACATCAAAGAATCTTCAAGAAACCATAAATATCGAGATGACCAAATTGGACCAATCTCTGGTGACTCGTTAACGTCTTTGTCACAGTTCATACATATCCCGTATCGAGTTTCGTCATCGCGGTTCTGCGGGCGATGCCTCCATTCAGATCAACTGGTACTCTGTCGTGGGCATACTCGCGGCTGCTGCGGCACTATCGCTGCCTCTTGACACCCCATCGCAGCTTTCTGCTGATTTTCTTCAGGGTCGGGGCGAGATAGGTTCCAGCTAGTCTGTCTCTCAGGTGATGGTTGAATCCATAAGTGAGAGCGTTGGCAAGACCGACGAATTGCGTTGATATTGAGAGGGCGGCCGACGTTTGAGCCGGCAGCTTCGTCCCGGAGGCCTCCATAAGTCGGTTCACAAGTTGCGGTATCCAGAGAATGACATACATGATGGGATACGCATTGAGAACCATCATTTTCCTGATTTCGCGGTGAATCTGCTGGCTGGTGTGACGCATGGGGAATTCGCTAGCGTTCGATTGTGACGCTTTCCCCGGGGCGCTCTGAGAGGTGGTCGCTCCCTTCGGCTGAAACACGGTGGTCGTTTTGATCAGGCCTGAAGGCTGAGCAATCGATGTTTTTCGCATGTGAGCAGCATACATGTTAGGGTGCTCCTCGTCAGAATCGTGATCAAACAAGTTGTCCTCATCCCCGGTGGCACTGTGACGATCCTGGTCATTCATGCTGATTTCAACAGTGAAGGAATCCCGGCGTGATATGTTTGGTATTTCCGGAGGGGCCTCTTCCTGCTTCGGCTCGCTCATGTCGCTGAGCTCCACATCTCCATCATCCATGACCTTGAAGCCTGATTCTTTGCGCATGCCCGACAAGGCAGAACCTGGCTGGAAGCCGTGTGGTGATTGAAATGATGGGTTGTTGCCGTAGGATTCTAGCGAGATTAGATTGTGTTTCAAGTAGAAATAGATGAAAATGTAGGTGATGATGGTGCAAAAGATGACAAAAAAGCGCCAGCCGTGCGTCAAAGCGTATCGAAGGTCGGTGCGCTTTGCGGAAATCCAGCACCAATTTCCGCCCACCGGCTTCATTTCTCCCATAATGGTCGCCACAAGAGCAGTGACGAGGGGAACGACCCAAACGGAGCCGCAAATGATAAACTTGGCTCTAAAAGACGCCGTGGGCATGTACGTCTTCCTGGTTACGGTAAAAAGAGTGACGAGAGCGATTGCCAAGATGGAAAAATCAGAGGCTTGGACAGAGAGCTGCCCGATGAAGCCGTTGGCGACACATGATGTGCCAGGCTGGAGGGCTCCCGTTTCGAGATAAATGATGCCGGAAATAGAGTTGTTGAGTGAATTCACGAATTCTGTGCTCGATTAGCGAGGTCCTGGATCATCTCGCACGCTCCACGACCAAGGGCTGCCTCGGATGGGGCATGACGGGGCAGGACGGGACAGCACAGCACAGGACACTTACCAGCAGCGGTGAGGTTCAAGATTAAGACATGGCGGAAATTATGAAGCTGGTGGCGGCGGTAGACGGCAAAGGATATGAGAACCAGTGAAGTTGCGATGCAAGACAGGATGCTGCCCGTCAGAGTGAGAGAGGCGATAGTTGTGAACATTCTGGTATCATTCTGGGCCCTCAGCGATTTCCATTGCGTAGCGAGCGGCGTGTGGCGGGACTGGAAGGTGCGCAGGACGCGAGGAGCTGGAAGCAGCAGCAGGATTTCGCGACCTGGGCAGAGAGTGTCCGGGGCCTCGCAGTGTTCAAGAGGCCGACGGAGAGAGCAGGGGGGCGTGGGGGAGTCTGGCCCCTATTATAGCGCTTTGGTTAGGTTTCCCCAGAGTGGCAAGGCCACAAGGGAAAATAAATGGGTTTGGGATGGGTTGCCTTTGCCGGGAATAGACGGAGGCCGAAGACAAGACGTGCGGGCGGGTGTGGCTAGGGCGGACGGAAAGGAAGCCCCATCGTCTTGGTAGGGCAGCGAGCGACATTCCTGGGTTTAAGGATTCCACATGTTCAAGGATTCCACACGTGTGCAGTGCGATCAGCAAGCGAGCGAGCAGGTCGCCGCGGAACCCGTTGCAACCGCGAGCCAGGGCTTCAGACAAGCAGAAACGCTGGAGCTGTGGTTTTGCAACGCGAGCGGGATGACGACATGTCGGAGCCAGCATGGCCCCCGGGACGGACATGGGGCATGCAATGCAATCACGGCTTCCTCTCTCTGCAAGGGCAAGCTTTCATCTTTCTCATATTGGCCAGCTCCTAGAGCCGGGTTAGTGAACATAGAGTTTTCCAGGGTCCTGTTAGCGAATCAAAGAGAGTTTCACCTTTTTGGCAAGGAACACGGACAACGTGATGGGCCCGCTTTGCCTCATTTGAAACCAAGGCAGAGAAGTAAAATTATCCGCTCTTCGGGCCTCTTCTCCACAGTCGAAATGACAGGAGTGGGACTACCAGGCAGAAACAGGTTAATTTGGCGCGGCGCCAAACCGCTTCCAGAGACACAAGCCACCGCTTCGCACCAGGGGTTGTCCTCCGCCAACTCGCGCATATGGAGCACGTCTCGAAGGATTCGCATCGTGGTTCGTCAGCAGATGCACCTTGAGACGAACCTTCTCAGAGCCAAGAAACGCAAAGACATACATAGAAAGAGCGAGACTAAATTCATATCCATTCACGATCACCACCGCATTGATAAAAATGCTCCTCTGTTCATTGTCAGCCTTTATGGCTCGCATTGCCGGCCCGTCGGGCTTTTGATTTTCGTTTTTTTCGGTCTCGGGTGCCATAATCATTGGTCGCTTGTAACCACACACACAGAAATATTCCGCGGACTAGACAACCCTCCCCGGCTCTCGGCAATGCTAAGCATCTGTCTGTCCTGATCGGGGCATGAACCCCAATTCGTAAGCCGCATTTCCCGATCCTTCGCATGAAATCCCCGGGCCAATCACTCACAGGGCGGTCCGTAGCTGCCTGGGCACGCAACAAGGCTGTTGTCAAAAGATAATTTGACGGCAGTGATCAGCGCATCAGCTAGTGATTACTTGCCGCTAGCACGACTCGTAGAATAGAGCTAGCTCTGTGCTGTCGCTTCGCTCAACGGTATCCATTTCTCGTACAACACTTCCCCAGCCAAGAAATCGTAGTCCTCGTGGGCCTCTCCACAAGGCCATGCTGAGAGCATTTATCCCCCCTCCCCGACCAGGCCATGGTTCGGAACAAGCATGCACTTGTGCTATGTAATGGAATCCACTTGCCCACGTGTTTCCATTGCCAAGCATTTCCTCATCAGGCGTGTCCATGTCCACGCTTGGATAGTCGCTTACAGATACGCTTTGTTTTATCGCATGTCTGGCCCTTGGGGTAAGCGCACGCACCCTCGCTTACCACCATCGTGTCTGGGCACTTGCACTGCTTGTTCGGATCGCTGAACTGCATCCCGCTTGTCTTGCATACGCACGTGTTTTCCTGTACATTCTAAGCTGCCTGGGCTCCACAGTCTGTGATGCAATCCGTGCCATTCGGCACCTTGCGCTCAAACAAGCGCAGGGGTTTTAGGCGTTTTATCAAATATTTGCATTTTTATCTTGCAGCCACGTGCTTTTGGCGACGCCTTGCAAACACCCTTGCTGCAATCTGGGATGCAGCTGTTATTCTTGAGTTTCTTGCCAGATGGGCAGACCCAAGCTTTTTGAAGTGTATCGTACGTTGCGCCGATCGCCCTGCAAACGCAGTCCCATCATCGTCGGAGTCAGCATCATCGCCAGCACGAGATCTCGGGTTGAACATGTCGTGAGGGTTCGTAACTCCAGTTCCTGCAAAGACCCGGATCGCATCAATATCTTGGATACTTATAAAGATATGGCTGTGAGTGTGACGTCCGCTGATTGGCCGCCTGGGGCTATCATGCGCCTATTGAAGGAATTCGATGATTCCTCTGTTGGTATAGGGTAAGTGCACTCATAAATTTGACATTATTAACCCCAGTAGTAGGAATGAACATCGTGTTGGGACTTAGATCCGAACTCTCTTGAGCCTTGACGAATATGGCCAAGATGATTGCCGTAAAAATTGCTTGAATTGACCACATCTTGAAGAAGCTTGCACGTGGGGATAGAGCATTAATAACTCCCCAAATCATGGAATTAATGACCTGCTTTAGGATATGAGAACGGAGAAGAAGTACAACTACATTTTGCTTCATCGGCGAGCAAGAATGCACCTGCATAAAGCGTGAGGTCGACATCTCGTATCTCTTTGAAACCGAAAGCTCACTGTGGAGGTCTAGGTTGTCAAAGAGGCGCGCAGCCCAGGCGTAACTTCCACGTGGCTAGGTGACTCCACATGGCAATCATATTCCCCTGACGGCGCCCAAATTTGTCGTTTTTGAGTTGTTGATACGAAAGGCTGCATTCCAAAAGCAGCAGAATCAACGAATTTGATTGGTTTAAACCCGTACACGATTTGGATGGCCGAGCGGGTATGAGCAGCGACAAGCCTCAGATGAATCTACCTCAGCATTTCTGAGAGTTGATACGTAATAAGTAGAAAAGGCTCTGGACGCACTAAGATTGAATAAAAATGCCATGTTGCTTTTTCTGCTTTCTAGAAAAAAAATAAGCAAATATGATTATCCACACCGCCATGACATCTTTATGTGCATCTTTAAGATTGATAGGCAACGTTGCTACCCTGATGGAATGCGCCCCCCCGCTTCGCCCCGGATTGAAACGCAAACCTAAGATTTGAGTTCAGGTTTGTCGGTAAGAGGCCTGCTAAACCCATGATGCCGGCCGGCGATTTCAGGTGGAGACCCGAAAACAGAACTGGTGGCAAATGAGTGACCCCCCGGCCTTCAGCCCCAGCCCCATTTTGGGGGCGGACCATGACATGTTCTTCTTTCTCATGAAATTTGATGGGGTCAGTAGTATAAACCTTAGCTCCCCCCCAAGCTCGCACGAGTCGGTCTCAACGGGTAATCTTCCGATCATGTTCATCCCACAACTCCGGGTGCTGCATGCGGACGCTATTTCTGACATGGTCCAATGCATCTATCACAAGTCAATTTCGCAAAGGTTCCTGATGACAAGTGGCAAATTAGCCCGCGGCAGAGAAATGCCGTTATACGCCAGAATACGCGCAAAGGATGAGCGCTAACAGGGAAACGAAATTGAGTGATGCAGGACCATGGGAATTGATCTATTCGTCAATTTGTTCCATGTTGCTTTCCCTTGTTTGAAGCGGAACATGGGCCGAATTTGTGGTCTTCCACATTTTTCATCGCTCGTGCCATCCAGCCCTGTGCTTGCGGAAGATCATTGCCGTTTCTACTCTATTGGGGCCGAAGTCGACTAATCCCCGGGCCTTCTGCCGAATGTGGATAACGGCGCTGAGTTCTGTACGGAGAAACATTGCTTAAACTTCCCTCCCATTTTCTCATGACCCACTGCATTCTCCGAAACTATCTATACTTGGCCTCGGATGCTTTTTTTTTTTTTTTTCCTTCACCATGCCCCGGCCAAACTTTCCCCAGCCAAGCTACGAGATAGCAAGATAGGCATGCGGCTTTGCAACGGCGCGGGCGCTTGGCAACTGATAAAGCGCAGGTTAGTTTATTTTGTGGATAGTCATATCGGCACTATATGATTTAGGGTTTACTATAGTGCACAGTGATATGAATAATTTCGTACTCGCGTTAGCTTGGCGCTTTTTGCCGAGGCCATCAACGAATAATAATGTGACCTGCTGGAATTGAACTTAAGTGATACAAATAACAACCTAAAAAAAAAGCCTGCCGGTGGGATGCAAAGATTACAGTTAATAAAAATAACCTAAAGCTTACTTTGGGTGTGATGATTACATCTCTTCTTCTGACCATGCGAAAAACTCGAAGTGCATAACCTCGCCAAGGGTTGATGACTAATCTTCATTGCGGTGGCTAGTGTCCCTCCGGTAAACATCTGCATTGTATTCTTGCTGTGATTAATTTGATTGCTAGCTTGTTTGGAGATATTCGGAGATTATTTTACCTCCCTGGAGAAGGACAACCCGGCGAGGTCATTTGAGTAGCTTAACAAACGGTTCAAGCTTGGGCACGAATGTGCTTATATTAGACTGGTGACTGGAGCCAAGATGCCCTAATGAAGCAACGCCTATCTTTGGATCATAAAGGGTGTGATGATTAAAGGAAACATCCACTCCACTTGTAGCATGAACTTTGTCAATCGTTGAAGTGGCGACCGAATGATGTGACATGGATGAATTGGTGCATAGGCAGTCAATACCGGTGCAGAACCCAACTACAGAATTTCACCAGGACCTGGTTTGGTCCATGTTCAAGATGCTCTAACATTCAATATCAGCAATCTGATGTGTGACAGACTTGGTATGCTCAAGAACCACTAGGGACCCTCCATCTGGCCGGATGAATTGCGCTTCTGCTGGCACCCCAGAACCGAATTGTACAGCTGAGATGTAAATCCAAGTCCATCTGCCCATGTCTCAATCTCCTCATCAAGTTGTCAAGTCTCGTATATAGTGGAGCTGACCAAGTATATAGCCGAACACAGCAAAAGAACGGCGACGTCGATGACATGTGGGTTTTATCTGTACCAGGGTTCCATTTGTTTCGCATTTACAGTACATTTCTGCATTACCAATTCATAAATGCAACACAGCAGGGAAGAGGCAAATGTGTATCTTAGGAGGTACCAGCTCGGATATCAGCTAAAAAGCTGATGAACCGTAAGCTCAGGCTCTCGGCATTTTTAACCTGAAGAGCTTGAAATGGAAGGATAGGTATGATGCCAACGGTGATGACTACGCTTCCTCAAACATGATGAGGGAATGGTATCCAAATGGGTATCCTTACTGTTATCTTGTTTCATTGTCCGCTAACCTGTAACTGGGGGGGTAAAATCGGTAAATTGGGCCAACGCTGATATTAAGAGCGTTTTGATGGTCAAAAACATTCCTAGAAGAGTTTCCGTTGCTCTTCTCGGAGGTTTTATTGGAGGCGTCGTGTTTATATCCATTCTAGCTGCCACCTTGTACAACTTGCGTCGCCAGCAATCACCCCCAAGCTTACAGAAGGAGAGGCGCAATTCTCCCCCTCAATAACTAGATCTGCATGTGGTATTACTGCCATCTCCATAAGACTCAGAAACTCGAGAATCTCCTGTCGAACCGCATGTAAAGTCGTTGGGCTATACTTGAACAAGATCAACGACAAATAGGACCTTCGAATTGGCCAGGCGTTGAATAAGACATAATTGTAGACTCGAGCTCAAAAAAAAAAAGAAGAGAACTTCTGATTGGATGAGACAGAGTTCATATCCAACTACCCTACAAGTAGGTGTCGGTTCGTCGCGATCTCTGACCCGGCCAACACCCGAAAAGCAAGCAAGGGGTGCGCGAGATTTTTGATACCGGATGGTCTGAACACCTTGTCAGCCTCACAGGGGTAGGTCGCTTAAAGATGTGACCGATTCCCAGGGGGGCCTCCAAAGTCGGCGCACATGGACAATAGATTGGTCCAGAGTGGGGAAGTAGCCGCCAGAACAGGGGTCAGTTCGGCATTTATTGTTTTCCTCGCCTAGTCTTTGGCCAAGCAGGCTTTTGCGTGGTGTCAGATTGACAACAGCCAAAAGACTAGTGGGAGTGAGAAAGGATAACTCGTTAGCTTGGCCTACCGGTCAATTAGTGGTAAGAGGTACACTATTAGCTTCTTTACACCAGCTATGGAACTACCGCCATAGGATCTGTGCGATGGCAGCAGACTGCAATCTGGGAAATAAGGAGACTCCAGCCTCAATGCTGGACTTATAATTGTCCCTTAAAGTCGCTTGTAGAAGTAGTCAATGCGCGAAAGTTGAGAAAAAGTGCGGTGAGAAAACGCTGTAGGGTAGGTCCCTCACCGACCGCGACGTGCCCACCGCCTGCTGGGTGTTTTGTATAATCTAAAGCCTTGTATCTCGAATTAGCTCAACAAACCTCGCTGCACAAAAACAATAAATAGCCCGGAACACCGACATTGGCTCTTTCGCTCTCGGTATAAACGACACCGAGCTAAGCTGAGCCTCCTCGGGATCCGCAGGCCCACCTAGCCAAGGCCCCCTGAGGGCCGATATCGCCGATTCCGTCACTCCCGATATCGCCCCCTTGTTTTCGCAATTCGTTATAATACTTATCAATCTGATAATCTCATCCAGGGAGAATTATCAATCTAGAGCATTCGATCCCATCACATTTCTTCCTCTGTGGCCGGTTCATCTTCAATTTGAACCAAGATTGGATCGACACAGGTGCCCCATTAAGCCACGATTCACTCCATGCCGGTGGCTTTCCGGACTATTTCTCAGGTCTCCCCTTAAATCTTGTTGCATCCTCCATACGCAGCCATTATGGCCACTAGTCCATCACCGACACGTCCCTCCAAAGAGGATTTAAAATGCCTCTCCATCGCCGAACTCGAAGTCCTCGCGCGAAGTCGCATGGACAAACAAACGCGAGATTACTACAACGAAGGCGCCGACTCCGGTACCACCCTGCTCGAGAACTCGACAGCCTACAACAAATACCGAATCCGACCTCGAGCCTTGCGAGATGTCTCAAATGTTGATACTTCGGTCGAAATTTTTGGCTTCAAGAACACAGCTCCGTTTGGCGTTGCACCTGCTGCCATGCAGAAGCTAGCGCACCCGGACGGAGAGCTTGCCACGGCCGAGGCCTGTCGAGAGAGAGGCATCATCATGGGTCTGAGTTCCTTCTCTACGACCAAGCTGGAAGACGTCCGAAGAGCAAGCGGCGAGATCCCAAATGTTTTCCAGCTATACCTTTTCCAAGACAGAGCTCGCAGCAAAGAGCTGATCCAGCGCGTGAAGGCTGCAGGCTACAAGGCTGTGGTGCTGACGGTCGACACGCCTGTGCTTGGAAGAAGGAACCTGGAAATCCGCAATCAATTTAAGCTCCCTTCGCATCTCAATGCTGCTAATTTTGCGAGCCAACCAGGTGACAGCGAGGCAGCGCAGAGCACACCCCCAGTGACATTCCATACGCACGGCCCAAATCCAACACTATGCTGGGAGGAGACAATCACCTGGCTAAAAGGAGTGGTCGGACCCATGCAGGTGTGGGTCAAGGGAATCATGACGGCGGAGGATGCCCTACTGGCTGTGAACCATGGCGTCGATGGCATCGTCATCTCAAACCACGGCGGACGCCAGCTGGACGGTGCCCTCGCAACCCTCGATGCTCTACCCGAGATTGTGGCAGCGGTGAAGAATCGAGTCCCCATCCACATTGACGGCGGCATTAGACATGGCCTCGATGTATTCAAGGCAATTGCCCTTGGTGCTGATTTCTGTTGGGTCGGCCGCCCGGTACTGTGGGGACTGGCCTACAAGGGCCAAGAGGGTGTAGACTTGTGCCTTCGCCTGCTGACGGAGGAATTTGCTCGCTCCATGGCGCTCGCCGGTGTCACAAGGGTTCAGGACATTGGGCCGGAATACTTGTGCAAAATTGACAGGGATGGCTTTGTGAGTCGCCTGTAGGATGGATACTCTTTTTCGTCATGCAGGGCGCCCATCTCATTCCAGTAGAAGATGCATGCAACACACGGTGCCGGGAGGATATCAGCGGCGGCACGGTATTAGCCGTCTGAATCAAATGGTAATGGGGCATGGCTGCCCAATAGATGGCTCTCGTCTTGGCGGCATAGACGTGGCGGCAAATAACTTGATGACCTGCATGAGACTAGATAGACCGGCTGGAACCATGGCGGAAGCGAGCGTCGATCAACCCCCGCTACAGTCAGCTTCGCCGGTATTCCCGACGCCTATAACAAGAATATACTACATCACATGAGTGCATCCATACAACGAGTGCTTGGCACATAATTACCGATATGAGACCTGCCTTTTCCCTCCACCAACATATCCGAGATGCACGTCTTGCGACGAATGAGCGCCACAAAGCGCAAGTCGCCCGCCAATGTGACGTTGCTGATCCACGACCCTGTTTCCAATTCGAGTTGGACGATGTAAATTCATGAGCTGCAAGATACGGTCATAGGTGAAGCAGCATTGCTTTCTGGCACTACCAGCTTGTTTTAGCTACCCAGATAAATAAATAGTCTTGCGTGTCCCTATGCCGCCTGAATGACTATGCATCGAAATAGGTCGTTTCTCACACGTATTTTTTCAATCATGCCTCTCTTACCAGTCTACCAGATTTCTGCTGTCCTCTTACTAATCCTTGTCTGCGTTCGCTTTTTACGCAGGAAAGCGACGAGTAACCTTCCACTCCCCCCAGGCCCAAAGCCCCTCCCCATAGTCGGTAATATTTTCGACCTCCCTCCGAAAGGCCGGCCCGCACACGAACACTGGATCAGGTTCAAGGATACATATGGCCCCTTTGGTTCCATCACAGTGTTCGGCACCACCCTCATAATTCTTCAGGATCATGACATAGCACACGAACTCCTCGTCAAGAGGTCCACAAAAACCTCGACGCGTCCGGACCAGCCCTTTGGAGACGAGCTGTGTGGTTTCGGAGCGCTTCTTCCTGGTCAAAAGTACCACAGCGGCTTCCGCTACCATCGCAAGCTGATACACCAGCAGATGGGCACTGAGATCTGCGCGGCCAAGTTCAATCCTATCCAAGACATTGAGTCGCGCAGGTTTCTTTTCAGAGTCCTAACCGACCCTGACAATCTGTTCCAGCATATAAAATCGTGAGCTTATAATTCTGCCCTTTGTGGCGCGCTTCTCTGGTTGGAAATTCCATGTGCTCATCTATTTTTTTTTTGCAGTGAGGCAGGCGCCATCATGCTTAGAATTACGTACGGTTATGGGATTGATGCTCAGAAAGAAGATCCTTTGGTTATCATGATTGAGGAGATGATGGAAAACTTCTCGCGCGCCGTGATTCCCTTAGCTTGGCCGGTGGACATTGTGCCTCCTCTAAAGTACCTCCCAGAGTGGTTCCCTGGCGCGTCGTTTAAAAGGATTGCGCGACAGTGGAAAAAAGTGACGGAAACAGTCCTGCAGGTCCCATATACTTTTGTCCGAGAGCAAATGGCCAAGGGTGAGGGCAAGTATCAATCGTCGTATGTATCCTCTCTCGTGTCGACCCATGGCGAATACGATGCAGAGAGCAATACCCCAACGTTGAAAAAGGAAGATGAAGATGCCATCAAGAGCACAGCGGCTATTCTCTACGGAGGAGGCGCCGATACAACAGTCTCGACAATTGCCAGTTTTATATTGGCCATGATGCTGTTCCCTGATGTACAACGGAAGGCCCAGGATGAAATTGATCAGGTTGTTGGTGTTGGAAAATTGCCTCAATTTGAGCATCGAGATCGACTGCCGTATATCAAGGCGATTGTTAAGGAGTCTCTGCGGTGGTTCCCTGTTGTACCAATTGGTACAACCCATGTCACGCAGGAGGAACTGTTTGTTTCTGGATTCCGCATTCCAAAGGGTTCCTATCTGCTTCCAGGTATCTGGTGGTTCCTTCACGATCCTGAGAGATATGCCAACCCAGACGCGTTTGAGCCTGAGAGATTTCTAGAACCCCGAAACGAGCCCGATCCGGCGAGCGAAGCGTTTGGGTATGGTCGAAGAATCTGCCCTGGCAGGCATTTGGCCAACGACAACCTTTTTATTACAATATCGCGCATATTGGCGGTGTTCAACATTACAAAGGCTGTTGATGCGGAAACCAAAAAGGAGATTGAGCCTACTATAGGGGGAGTAGAGGGTTTGATCAACCATCCAGGGAAGTTTCCCTATTGCATTAAACCAAAGGGTGAAGAGTATTTGGATTTGATCCGGTCAATCAACATTGAGCACCCATGGGGGGAAAGCGATGCCAAGTATTTGAGGCCGATTTAAGTACAAAGCGCCAAGTTATATAGATATATCTATATGTGGATGAAAGTTGCGGTTCAATGAAATCAGAGTATGGAGACTGTACATTAAATCGTGACTTTGAATAACCACAATTTCTTTGCTTGACATTGGATGTAATAATTGGCTGTGTCTATTGCACCCAATTTTAGTTTCTGGCTCAAGTTTGAGTGCAATCTCACAACCTTCACTATCCGTAAACATAGCTGATGATGGCAGGCTTGCATACGCCTGCGATGGAGCGGATCCTAATGAAATAAGCCAGTGTTCACAGAAGAGCAAAACTCAGCATAGCAACCAACAGGCAGGCAATTATTTTCTCATAACCTTGTATTTAGATTAGTTCATTAACATATTCAGATTATTATGCGTCCTCTAAATCCACTACTGATTCGAGGTGGACTAGATATCTTCTTTAGAACTCTCACAAATCGTCTTCCTCTCTATGAGGAGTACTTCAAGTTGAACGGAACCGTCGTGAAGATATCCCAATCGGCCTCAACACTCTGGTTACCAAAGATTCTAAGGGCGCTGACCTTCAGAGAATACACTCCCTCCTCAAGTACCGTTCCATCGGCCAGCAAGCCGTTGACAAAGGCTCGCTGAGCGACACGAGACACATACGGGAGCGGCCATCCGGCCAAGGCTCCGAGGGAGGTCCCGTTTGCGCCCCCATGCAGAACCTCGACACGCAGAGATGAGGTTCCGACAGTAGGTCGCATCAAGACATTTGGTGTCTTGCTCTCATCCCCGCGGTCGGTTCGTGGCGGGTTGGCCGGATCAGGTCGCGAGATGTTATATGTCCTGTTGGCACTGACGGCAGCGTTGTATTCGGCAAGGTAGACGTTGGATCCGACCAGGACAGGCGTCGAGTACATGCTGCCCACAACGCCCAAGTAAGGCACAACGTGGGTTTCGTCTGTGCTCTTCAAGAAAATGTGGCCGCTGTACACGGGCAAACGCGTTGCGTTGACGTTTGCCGGCGGTGTGCAAATAACAGTGACATCGACGGAGCCGCCAGCAGGCACAGTGATTTTGCTATCTCATGTTAGTCAAAGTGTCTTGGGAAAACTCTATAAATATTACACACCTAGAACTGAAGCTAATGTCTGCCCACTGGTCAACTGTTGGGTTGGGCCGAGATGCTGCCAGCAGGGGAGAGATGTTGTCCAGCATGCTGTACATGGTCGGAGCCTTGCGGCTGGAGAGCTCAAAAACGACATCCGAAGAGCCGTTGTTTTTGACGGAGAAGGTCTGCTTGCCGGCGAAGTGGTCGGTGTCGTTGAAGGCGATGCTGTCCACGCTGAGCTCAGTTGTGACGTGCACCGCTGCGTAGGCCTGGATGATGCCTGCACCCTGCTGCGGCACAGGAGCCAGGAAGTTGGAATCAACAGTCTTTCCGTCGAACCATTCCAGGGGTTTGGCTGTTGTCATGACCAGTTTTCGCAGCGACTTAGGGTCCAGAGTTCCTCGAGCCTCGCCGAGCAGCGCATAGATGCCCGCGATGAGTGGTGCGGCTGAAGGCTCGTAGTTAGCACACGTTACACCGACCAGTAGAAAGGTTCATGGGGACAACATACACATGCTGGTGCCGCTCATGACACGATATCCGCCCAGAGCCACTGGGAATGTGCTGAGAATGTTGGCACCTGGAGCGGAGACACTGGTGCTCGTGTTGAGTTCCCAGGTAGGACCCCAGCTGGTCAGGTCAGCTGCATAGCCGCCACTGATAGTATTCTCAAGCTGTTCAAGGCGCACAGTGCTGAAGTTGACCCCAGGCAAGTCCACCGTGACGGACTGGCTTTTTCCGAGGAAAGAGAGCCATCGTTCGGCAATGTAAGGAGGGACGGATCCCACGCCTTGAAGACCCTCGGCGTAGTTGTAGATCTCATCGCGCATAGTTCTGCATTTGTTAGTGACCAACACACCACAGCCATGTTTCTACAAGTGGACTGGCTTACAGGTTATCCTTGGCATAGTACATCAGGTACTTTCCGCCCTTGGCAACGACATTGGCACCCTGGTCCTGGGGATAACATCCCGTTGCGCGGGCATCAACACTCTCAAGGAGGATAAGGCTCTTGCTCAGGTCGGGCGTGTCATCAGGCAGTGCAGAGCAGGCGTTGTTGGCATCAGCGGCAGACCAGACAGAAAGGGTCACGTTCTGCGAGATTTCAGGGAGACCGCGGAGGAAGCCAAACTCCTCAGTGTTGTTTGCGGCAGTGTACGTAGCGGCCGAGAGCAGCGTGGGAAACTTGGTGTTTGTCACAGCGCCCGCACCCGTCACGCCTCGGCCACCAGCAGGAGTCGAGGCATAGAAGAGACCCAGGCCACCATCGTTGCCCGCAGAAATAATGACTGGCACGCCGGCATCCACAATACGCGAGGCGACAAGACTCCAGGCATCGTTTGACCAACCCGAAGGACTAGAGCGGAGCAGTCAGTATTATTGAACAGAACACATAGAAAAGAGCTAACATACTCGCCATCAGAGCAAGAAATGATATCGGCGCCCTCCTCAAAAGCCCGCAAAAAGGCACCCAGCAGAATTTCGTTGGTGCTCGTCGCACGGCATCCCCAGGCACGATAGGCAGCAATCTTGACACCGGGAGCTGCGCCCGTGAAGCCATACTTGTTGCCCTCGAGCTGGGCAGCCACAGTTCCCGCCACGTGGGTGCCGTGGCCCTGGCAGTTGTCCATGGGATCCGCATCGGGCTGGGCCTCGTTGGTGCCGGGCAGGAAGTCGTCGCCGGTAAAGTCCCAGCCGGCCTCGACCAGGCAGCCGTGTCCGAAGCAGCCGCCGAGCGCCGGGTGCGTGTAGTCGACGCCGCTGTCGACGATGGCGACGCGGATGCCCTTGCCCGTGATTCCCTCGGCGCGGAGCTTGTCGACCTGCGTCATGACGTGCGTCGAGAACGTGTCCGTCTCATTCGCCGCATCGCGCGCCTCGACCTGGCGCTGCAGGCGGCGGCGACGGGTGCTGTCGCTGTCGGCAGGCGCCTCGCTGTACTCGGGCGTGCTGAGGCCGATGGACCGGACGGGCCACACCGTCTTGACCTGCGGCACCGCCTCGAGCTCGCGCAGAAACTCGGTGCCGTCGTGGCTGGCGCTGGCGTTGCGCACCTGGAAGGAGGCGCCGTTGAAGATGCGCGACTTGAACTCGGTGCGCACGTCAATCTGCACGCCCTTGGCCTCGAGCGCCGCGTAGAAGGTCGACGCTGATTCGTTTTCGTCAAACTCGACAATGTAGTTGCCAATCACAACGCCGGACCCTTTCGTCTCCGTCGTGGTGGTCGTGTCGGAAGCCCGGTGGCCGAGGGCTGCCGCCGACACGGCCTGGGTGCCCAGCAGGGCCGAGATTGTGTGCAAAAACCGCATGATTCGCTGGGGCTCAATGTACCACCAATCTGAAGCCTCGTGGTTGATCCGGCGAGGCCCAAAGAAGGGCCATGGTCTGCACCATTATATCATCTACTGGCGCGCCGCTATGATGCCGATCAAGGCAAGTGACCCCCCCTGGACGTGCCGATACGACATGAGTTGCCGTTACTTTGCAGTGGAATACGAAGTTTTGCATTGACCTTTACACTGTCAAAAGTCCATGCTGGAGCAGGGGGTTCGCGCTTGGCACTGGCGGGACCCCGGGCGCGGAAATCGAAAGGGCTGCCGATCCAACTTTTGGGCCTTGTTCCTCGGTGCTCAGGTGATGGCTGAATTGAAATACGAAGAGCTTATCCTGGGCCTAACTTGTTTACACTTGTCAATTGCGTGCGCAACAATAAGACGGGATTTAACACGCGTAACGAAAGGGGTTTCATGTTGATGCACCGTGGAGCGACATTGTGCACTAACCGAGATGTGGAAGGGCTTCCAGGCTTCTCTTCTTCTTCTACTAGTCTGTAAACCAGCAACAAATAGAGTAGAGACATAAATAGAAGCTTCTACCGCACTTCGGCAAGGCGGGGGTATTCCTTCCAGATTGCAAACCCAAAAGTGACATCAGTCCAAGCCCAAAAATCTACGAATAAACTCACCTCTACGGTGCCACTGGTGGAATTCGGCTAGCCTCGCCAAGCAGCAAAGGTGCCCCGAGAGCGAAGGTGACTCTGAATGGGTGCTGCTGATTGGTCCACGCACACGGCCAATTTCCAAAACTCCACAGCCCAACACGAGCCGAAAGCGGCCCACATTAGAGGGACTGTATCCCTTTTTTAAGCGGACTGTATGACTAGCCATTTTGGGCATTAAGAGAGGCTTTTATGGGTTCTAATTGGCATAGCCCTTATCTTTAGTGGGTTTTAGTGGGTCCTTTTCAATAGTACATAGCTTTCTTAGGGTTTGACTAGTTATTTTAAGTATTCTTATTATGAGCCCTTGCATATTCCCTATATTTCTAAAATTTAAGGCTTATCTTAGCAAAGAAAATAAAAATCTATATTTTAAAAATTATTATAAGAATAAAATAAAAATATATTATATTAATAAAAAATATTATTAAATTTCTATATATATATAATAAATATTAAGTATTTTTATAGATTTTTAGAGACTTTTCTTATATTTATTATTATTAATTTAAAAGTATTATATAATTAGATCTGTTAGTATATAGTCCGCTTAAAAAAAGCGTATAGTCCCTTTAAGGTGGGCCATGGCACACGGCGTGGTATTTGTCGGCTCTATTTACCTAATAATAGGCTTATCGACTGGATCCGGCCGTGCGCATGTGGCCCCTGCTGTTGCATCTTTTTGAATCTGGTGGCGTTTCGCAAATCTGACTCACCTACCCTACACCAGATGCAAGCGTGACAGAGTATGGTAACAAACCATTTTATAAGAACAGATTATATAAGTAATGAAGCTGAATGTGAAATAAAATGAAGATGGGAAATAAAAACAGTGAATATTCCAACGCCTTGAAACTGCGATACTGGTTAATACTTAAAAAAGTTCGGTGCGATTCGACTTGGAGCAAAGAAGATTTGAAAGAAAGCATGACGTTGC
Organism: Calonectria pteridis; assembly: GCA_022837005.1. Lineage (NCBI taxonomy): Eukaryota > Fungi > Ascomycota > Sordariomycetes > Hypocreales > Nectriaceae > Calonectria > Calonectria pteridis. The sequence goes on along the minus strand of JAKZGU010000121.1, from coordinate 11,593 downwards.
AGTTTTCAATGGTTAATCAATTGTAGCCAGTTTACACAGGAGATTTTGTTGCCAACAAATGAATTGGGAAATTTATGTCCATCAATGTGACGTAAATCCATTTTGAGGCACACGCTTCAAGAAGGGCTTTTGTTAGGCAGGATTCTACAGTATTGAGCAATTCTTGCCTCGAATGGTTCACCGCGTGAACTCACAGTACCCCAGAGGATGGATATTCAGCCGAAGTAACAAGCGCGGACGAACTGGAATAAACGGGATTGTGTACTGTGCGATGGAAGCCACAAGTTTCCTTTCTTCCCTCAGCATCTCCAGTTTGTTTTACAAGAGAGTCGTTTTTGGGCTCCGCCAACCAACCTTTGTCGAGCGCGTAGCTGATGACGTCATTGTATCAAGTCGCAGGTGCAGCAGAGAGTGCCATAAATGGTCACAAGGGACGGCAGCAAGAAAAAGCTCATGCAGACAGAGGTAGCTAATAAAACGGCGAAGTGAAACACAGAGGAAAACACACACGCACAGCTCAAAGTGAGGGTGAGAGGGATCCGGGTAAGAGGCAGCTCTCACGGCAAGAGCTCTGCCGTGGGGTAAAATAAAACAACAAATACGGCACCGTCGGCCGCCAAGTTTAAAACATAGTCATAAAGGCGCTTGATCGGGCAATCCCTAAAAAAGGAATCCTTAAAAACAGGCTAGAAAACGTGTATTGAAGAGAAGCTGCTATCTAAATCTTGGTGTTGAGACCATCGGGCTTTGATCGCCAAAACCGGTGTTGAGACCGTCTGAAAGTATCAATGTGGAATTCAAGAAGAAAAAGCAAACGCACGAGCTGCATTCGCATCAAAGGCTCAAAACGACTACCTATCTAGGCCCTCATCAATAATTTGTGTATGTGAGCCCGTGTTCCTGGCAACGTCCACACCTGTTGCTACCCCCACATGTTTCTGCAAGATCGACTGCGCAGCGGCCTGGGTGTGAGCTCTTTTGGTCGCAATACTTGCACGCAACGCGTTCATAACCATAGCATCCAAGGCTTATGATGGAGTTGGTCAACTCGTCTCCAAGCTTGGAAACGACGGCATTCTCGGGGAGATCCAGGTCATCGGAAATTTGCAGAATGGTAACTCTGAGGATCGGGCTACTGCGTTGTTCAACCAGTTGGTTGCTTGCAGGAGCCATTTCGAGGCCCGACCGAACCTCCACGATTCCCTTTTCAATCATGTCCCCCCAGGACTTCACTCCCATAGGCATCATCAAGAGCCAATTCTGGTAAGGTCGGATCTCAAAGTCCGGCTTACGACCTTGGTCCAAGTCCATCTTTTGGCCATCATCCGCCTCGTCATTCAGAGCTCTGCACCACGATGGTGCAATGTGCGGATAAGGTTCCTTGAAGTGAGTTTGGGCGGTCGATTGACTTCGAACTCCTCCCCGCGGGGCCCTGATGGTGGCAGCCTGCCTCTCTCTCTCGATAGCATCCTGCCGAAAAGCCTTTTCAAGCCGGTGATGCTGGAGGCAGGTTTTCATCCCGTCAAATCCAGTATAAATATCGATCCGGATGGAGCAACCGTGGCGGAGAGCAGTATCCTTGACATGAGCCGAATCCAACAGTTTTTTTCCGATTTCTGCTGGCGGACAGTCGAGCTCGTCAAGGCAATAGAGCTGGATCCCAAGCTTTGGGAGACCCTGGTGTTTACCATCGGTGACAACGGTATACTCACGGTCCTCGTGGTCTTCAAAAGAATGAATTTCTGGATACATTGTGTTCAAAATGAAGCGGTTCGGCGTTGAGCTTGCACGCAAAAAGAGACTTGTTTGTTCGATGGGAGAGTGAAAAGGAAGAGAGGGATCTTTTCGATGGCTCAGTTTAATAAGTAAGTAAAGAAGTGGAGACTACATACCCTGGTATTGAGAATGTGGTGAGGTGGGTGGAAACGTGACAGACGAACCCTAGTGGGCTAGTGCATGGTGCTGATAGCAAAACTTGATCACTCATATTGGTCGGACACTATTCTAACCATGGAAAAAGCAAGCTGAAACCATTTCGTGCATGGGTCTTGCGGCGTACGATGCAACTGGCGAATACCCCTGCTCCGAGACCGGCTGTTGTCGTCGCGTATTCAATCACGCTACCATTCGAATAGCGGAAGTTCTTTTGCGCATGGTAATGCACTGTCAGCTTCTGGAAGCAATGGTAGAGAAGCACGCAATGACTTACGTAATTTCTCAATTGTGTTTTAGAGTCCTTCGGTGTCGATTTTGTCGTTTCAGACGACTTCACTTAAACGCGCGAGGACAACTGCTCGAATCCGATTTGCCACTGAGCTTCCCGCGAGGGGGAAATGAAGTGAACCTATGTTGGACCTGAGAATTTGCTCGACCGGCCACAGAGAAAAACTGCGGCTCAGGTGGCAAGATATCAAAGGTAACAAATGGGCTGATCTTCGCTTCACTGGATGACTCATTCAAGACTTCCAGTTACTGACCTAGAACACCACGAGAAGGTGCCAGCCCTCGTCCTAGATACCTCCACACAAGGCTATTGGCCAAGGCTTCACAGGCGCACTACCTAACTAGCTAGAAGAAAGAAAGAAAATAGCAGACGTACCATTAGGCCAGGGTGACCGGGTCGTCGGAGGTTCCCTCCTCCTCGACGATGATGGGTTCTTGCTGGGTCTCCTCGTCCAGCACGATTGGATCCTCTTGGGAGGCCCCCGGAGCCTCCAAGAGGGCAATCGGCTGGCGCTGGGAGCCCTGGGATGTCGGCTGAGAGGGCCGCGAGCTTGCACCACCGTCGTTCACCGAGTCTCTTTTGTTGCACTGAAAAGCGTGGTCCCTCCACTTGCAGTTGCCGCAGGAGCCACCGAAGTGGCCCGGAAGGCGAACGCAGTCGGGGAAGGGACTTGCGTACCCGTTCCTGTCCCCGAACTTCTGGCTTGCGCAAGAAGAACAGGGCCTAGGCTCGGCGAAGCCTCTGCTCTGAATGAGAAAGGCGTTCACGTACGAGTCCCGCTTGCTCTTTACCTGCGCAAGTTTCACACGGTCTCGCACAAACTTGACCGGTGCACCTGGCAGAGCGAGAACAGCACGCTGAAGTGCGTTTTTGGTGTATGGCCGGAGTTGTTGGTCAGCGATATCCACCACCATGAGGCGGGGTTCGTTTTCCACGCATACGAGACTCGTTGACAACGCCTAGAGAGAGAGACAGGTCAGTTACTGTTGACGCTGAGGCAACACTAGAAGTCTTACTGGGCGGCTCGGCTGGTCCTCTCCGGCGGGGCTTCTGCTGCGCGATCGGTTCCTAAATACACGTCAGCGCGTGCAACCCGTGGGAAGGAAGGTCATCTGGTGCAGCTCACTGGCTCATCGTGACTAGAAACAGGGAGGTTAGTCTCTTGGAAGCAGTTTGGCTGGGGCTTTGGCACATACCGGCGTGGGTGGTGGTGGTGATGATGCGGGGGGGAAAGGCATTTGTGAAATGGTGCCGAAGAGAAATTCTTATTGCTATACTTTGGCGTTTGCCAATCTACAGCTGACAGCTGCTGGCAATCGGCACGGCATGCCTGCGTTTCTGGGGCATTTGTGCTGCGGTTGTTCGAAACTAATGGAACCACTCAGATGTGATGGAAGGTTGGCTGGCGACAGGATAATTCAATCGTATGCAAACATTGTGGCTGGTTTTTTCATGTTGTTCTCATTAGCTGTAGCGAGGACTGATAGAGTTCTAAACAGATTCAACGAGCTGCAGTCGAGAGTGTTTTGTTGATTGAAGAAGCTTGTCAATTAAATCGAGACAGGAAGAGCAGAAAATCGAAAATGAAGAAAAATACAAAAACAACCGACAAATCTAAATCACACAGCTCTCAGCCCAAATAAACCCATTTTCCCTCCACTCCTACTCATCTCCTCCCCATCACTTGACCCAAGCCGCCAGTTGCATTGCTTTATCCCGCCAAACCTCGCAATGAAGTGTTCAAGCCAGCTCGAAACTCCAACCCGCCCTCCACAAACCTATCACCAAAAAGGAGAACTGGGATAGGAAATTATGAACGTCTTTGGAAATTCGGCTTCGGCAAGAGGTAGGCATCTAGAGGTCCCTTGCTGGCTTCGCCGTGGCTCTCTGACCTCTGGGACATCGTTGAAGATCGTAGTTGTCGCCGGGCAACAGTAGGCGAAATGACGCTCGGCTTCCTCGAAGCCCGATTGGATGGTGAAGGAGTACTGACTCTGGAAGAGGGAGAACTGCCTTTGGAGAAGTTGGAGCTAGCCATTGAGACTACTGACACGGGGGAGCTGGCCAACGAAACGAACGAGCTGGCCAGCGAGATGGGGGAGCTGGCCGCTGAGACGGGGGAGTTGGCCGCTGAGACGGGGGAGTTGGCCGCTGAGACGGGGGAGTTGGCCGCTGAGATAGGTGAGCGAGACTTGGAGAAAGGTGAGGCAGCTTTTGAAGTTCCGAATATTCGCGCAACGTCTTCTTCAATTATGTCCATCGCCTCATCCTCCAAGGCCTCCCACTTCGTCGGCTCGACGACTAGTCGCCCTTTTCCCTTCAGAGTCGGCCCAGCCACAGGTTGATTTTGTTCCCGGTGAGGTTCGGCGTCGAAAAAACACGCGCCAGGATCCGAGTCGCTGTCCTGTGGGTCATGAAGAGGCAACAAACCGGATTGGGGTACCGGTTTGTCGATAGACATGGATGCTTCGTCGGATGCTTCCTGGCGAGGCCTCGTATACTCCATGTTGCTCCACAGCCTTCGAACCGCTTCATTCTCATGGACCTTCAATTGCCTCTTGCATTCAGCACGCATAGCGAGAACGCTTTTATCTTGGCACTCTGGGGCCCACGCGGAATGTGGCCTGCGACAGTTTGGACACCTAATCTTCCCAGAGCATTTTTCCTGAGAGAGCCTAGACGTATGCTGCTTGCTGCACCTTCCACAGCGAGGCGCTCTGGTGCAAGCGAAGTCTTGGTGGTCAACCTTGAAGCATTTTTGGCAAAATGAGGGGAACATTGCCCGAATACTTGCGCTGTATGCGATGAGGTTAGAAACCAAAGTTTGATAAAGAGCTGTTTGCAACTTACCTCACAGGGTACCGGCCAGTCTCCAGACACAAACCATTTGACTCAAGCTTCTGCACATCTTCCTGGGTCCTCATGGAGATAAAAAGAACTTCTTCCTTCCATCGTGCTGAAGTAATTTCGACACCGTTCTTCAGTGACCACTCGTCGATCCTTGAATTAAGATTCTTCGAACCCAACAAGCCAGGGGTAACTCTGTAAACAACGGCGTAGAACTCATCCAACGCAGGCTTAGATTCGAATCCTAGATCACCTTTCATTTTGAAAACCATCTTCCGTATGTCAGCCTCAGCAGCCCGAGTCTTGGCGCGGAGCGAGAGCCGAGACTCTGAAAAGCGAGCTGCGACTACTTGGTTCCAAGGATAACCAGAGTCGTGGCACTTCTTGACAATATCAGCGGCTGGTGTGGAACTGAGCATGGAGATGTCAGGGGCATGTTTGATTTTGAAGTGAATCAAAACCTTCTCATCAGAAGCTGGGGTGGTAGGGCCAATAGAAAGTTTCTCAAAGCGAAGGTTGAGTGCCTGGGCGTTGTCCGTGGCTTTGGGCAAGCTTGGGGAATCCGCCGAAGATGAGGAAGTGTCCGCAACAGAAGGGCAAGGGGCACGTTGCGGTGGATGTCCTACAATGATATTTTTCTCTCGACAGTCAGCAGTGATGGCTTCAAGAAGGGCTTTCTTGAACTTCAAAGTAAGGCGCTTGGACTCATCGAGCAAGGCAAGGACTCCAGGAAAGGAATCGGCTGTTGCTAGAGACATCTTCGATCTCAAGGGGAAAAAAAGCACAAGACAAAGGATGATTGTAAGACGACGAAAAGCTCACGGTGGTGATTCGGATAGCTGAACTGAATATCACTTCGAGAAGATGGAGAGGTGTGACTGTCTTGATTGTGACTATTGTGTACAGTACTTTTTTGAGATACATATATCAAACCATGCTAGCCCAAGATCACTCCGTTGAATCTCAAGATCACTCATTCGAATCTCAAGATCACTCCTCGGACAGGAAAATCGATTCAAACAAGGTGGAGAATAGATGTTCGAATTTTCTTTTCGTCTTTTTGGTTACTACCCTGTGCGATTTCCCCCAGCGGGATTCAGAGAATCTCGATTATCGTAAATCAAAGAGTGAGTCGTAAGACCTGAAACTTAACCCTGCATCCAAGGTTCATCATGGGTAGGGTTACATCGCAGGTGGCCGGCACTTGCATGATTGCGCAATGCCATGAAACTACGGAGAGTAAGGCCGGAATGTGATAGTTCATTTTTTGATATCAGATTGCTTGCAAGATGCCCCTTTTTTGAATGTTCGGATGAGCGAGAGCAGAGTCCGTGTTGCACTCTTTCAAAGAGGAAAAGATTGATCCACGAGCTTACCCTATAGATTATTTTCGCGTCCACTCGCTTGCCCAGTCAATGCATTGATCATCATAGGATCGTTATGGCTCAGAGCACAACACGCAGAGCGTTGCTAGGTTAGTTAACTGGTAGTCTGTGCTATGATTCTGTTGCGAAGTGGTTTGCTCTCTTGGATACTTCCTGACATTGTTGTCGACTCATTTCTGAAGTCCCATGTGACGTAATTGATGTGGTAAATCTCAGTGGTTGAGGATGTTTCAATGGACCTTTCCTGTAAATGGACGTTATCCACAATTCGGCGATTTGGTTCCACCTACCCGGCTGTTTATTGTCAAGGGATAGAGTGGGGAGCGTGCGATAAGCTCAGAATGTCCATTGATGGATGAATCCTCAATGTTTCATTTGGGCCAATCGGTCATTTTGCATCGTTAATTCCCAATGAAATCGCTCGATCGTCTTCGTCAATGATAACGAAATATGGGGCTAGCCTGACGTTACATCGGTATCAGAGCATGCGCTTTGACAATGACGACTTTGACAATGACGATTTTGTTGTTGCAGTTCTCTCCGTGAAGAGAAAACAGAAAAAGCAAAAAGCAAAATGAAAAGTGAAAAGTGAAGAATAACAAACCTGCTCGGTGGCCGATATCGCAATTGGGCTTCGGATCCCATGTCACCCAATGCTAAAACGTTTTCCCGCCACTTAGCGTGTGGGACTCACCGTCACTGTTGGATATTGCTTCCCTTACTCGTTTGTGGTGAGACTCATTCATACGCACAGACGACCAACCGACGTTGATGACGAAACTGCTCTGTAATCACGACTGAAAACCGAAAATGATGGCTTTGCAATGGGTAATTGCCAATCAGTAATTCGGTCTCGAGTTTCATAAACCAGACCAGCCCTCGAAGAGAACACAAACATCATCCATCATCAGTATCTTTGACCTTCTTTATCTGCTTTGGATTACGCACACAAGCAGTTTTTTCTTCTTGTTTCCTCTGCCATCTCAGCCAGAGATTCGTACACTGGAACCAATTTCTCATGGTGCGACATTAGCCATGGGAAAGACCAGTGACCACGATCGGCAAAGGAAGAGGAAAGCCAAGCTCAGGCAGTCTGAGCATGGCAGCCCTCCCTCATCGCCAGGCTTGCCGACCGATGAATCTCCCGGTCCCAATTTGGTTACGATCCAAGCCAACTTGAAATGTTGCAAGTTGAGATTGGGCATCATTCGTGACCATTTGTCATCTTTCGGCCGTCCAGTTCACGTCTTTGCATTCCAAGACCCGCCCAGAGAGTTTCAGAGGACTCCTTGCCCCGGTTACCGGGTTGTGTTCTGGAAACTCAAAGCGGACGAGGACAGTCAGAGCGCGTCCACCAGCCAGAGCGCGGCCGCTGGCGAACTCCCTCCCATCGCTAATGTGGCCTTCTGGGTGAGCAAGAACATTGATCTGTCGGATTGGAGTGCGACATTTCATTTAGGGCCAAACTATGGACTAGTGGCAACCCTTGATGTGGACACAGACGCTGGCAGGATATCGATTCACAATGCTTACAACCGGCATTGCAAGTTAGATATCGAGCGGCTGATCTCAGACACGGCAGGCGATGCGGATCTTCTGGTTGGGGATTTCAATCTCCATCACCCCCATTGGGGTGGTGACCGAGTGGTGAATATTACCCCAACGAAGAAGGCGAGGGAGTTTTACGAAGGTGTCATGGCTACTGAAATGGCATCGCTCCTCCGCCGCGGCACCACTACATTCTCTCGCACAACCGAGGACAAGAGCACGGCAGTTTCCACGATCGACCTCGTATTCCTCAGCCAGCGTCTTGTCGATCGAAAGATATCCTGCGGGGTTGTTGATGTCAGGGGCTTTGAAACGGACCACCGGGTCATTCTGACCGAGTTGAATATAGCCCCTCGCCAATCGACTGGCGTCTATTACGACTGGAAACGGGCCAAGCGCAAGAAGTTCGTCGCCTACGTCACCGCTGCTCTCCAAGACTTGGGTTTTCCCCCTCTGGAAACCGAGGATGATGCTGCCAAGTATCTGCTTCGGATTTCCGAGATCTTGTGGGAAGCCACCCAGAAGTTTGTGCCAGCAGTTCCTCGTCACAGGGTAAGACGCAGGAGGCGGAAGGCGAACAGAGGAAACAGTCAACCTGAGGGTGCAAATCGGTCTGAGAACGTTTTCCTTTTAGCCCGTCAGTGCGAGTCAGCTTCCAGAATCCTCGACCCGCCCCACATGCCGGCTCTCAAAGTTGGCGAGAAAACATACGCCACGGGCAAGGAGCAAACCGACTGCCTGATTGGAACATGGTGGAAAGACATCAGTTATGAGACGAGAGCCCCCCCATTGAAGTGTCCAGATTTCGACACTGACCGGTTTCAATACGAACTTGATGACGATTGGGAACCTGGCGAGGTGATGAGGATCATAAGGAATCTGAAGAAGGGGAAATCAGCTGGACCTGACCACGTTGCCAATGAGGCGATAAAAATGGCTGCTGACCCTCTCTGTCCCTCTCTTGAGCATGGGCTGAACGCCTGCTTCAAGCTTCGTCTGCATCCGGAATTTTACAAATACACCTTGACGGTTGCGGCGCGGAAGAGGGGAAAGGACGACTACACCAATCCCGAATGCTGGCGCGCAATCGCTTTGGCCTCGAATGTTGGAAAGATACTGGAGAAAGGCATTGCCGATCGCCTTGCAGATCTTGTGATCAAGCACAACCTCCTTCCATGTATTCAATTCGGGACCCGGGGAAAGTGTACAACCAGAGCCCTCAAGTTCATCCTTGATCCAGTCATCCAGGGACTGTCTCTGAAGGACCGCATGCGCGTAACCATGCTTTGTATGGATATGCTCAGGGCTTACGACGGCGTCGATCGAGCCGCTCTTCTCTCGTACCTCATGTCGAAAGGGATCCCGGATTGGTTGATTGAAATCATCTGTTCTTTTCTTTCCGATCGCAAAACGGCTCTCGAGATTCCGGGCTACAAGTCACGCCCGTGCTGGGTCAACATCGGCATCCCCCAGGGAAGCCCACTGTCGCCCATTCTGTTCCTCTTCTTTGCTGCACCCATTCTTGAAATGCTCGTCGAGGCTGGATTTGTTTCCCATCTAGTTGCAATTGCCTATGTTGATGACATCTGCTTGGTGGCGATCTCGCGCAGCTATCAGACGAACTGTAACGTGTTGGCGAAATATCATGAAAAGGTCATGTCTTGGGCTGGCCCGAACGGAGTCAAGTTCTCACCCTCAAAGTATGAGATCATGCACTTCAGGCCGCCTGGCAACAGGGAAAAGCAATGCAAGTTGATCCCCAACATTCCAGGTCTCGCAGAGAGTGGTGTTACACCCAAATCCCAGCTTCGCGTCCTCGGTGTTATCGTGGATGAGAGGCTGAGCTGGGGGCCGCACATGATTGAGGTTCAAAAGAAAGTCAAGGCTAAGATGCAGTACCTCAAGCGAATCTCAGGAGCTATTCACGGAATCTCCCTCCCGGGCCTGAGACAGCTGTACCTGAGCAAGGTACGACCCATCATTTCGTATGCCTGCGGAGCCTGGTTCTTTGTCCGGAAAAGTCGACCAGAACTCACCTGGGGACTGACACAAGCCCAAGTTCAGATCCTGAAGTCTTTGCAGTACGAGTGTCTGGTGCAGGTTTCGGGCGGTATGCAAAAGACGCCCCAGAAAGTCCTCGAGAAGGAGCTGAAAGTTGAAGCCATTGACGTGTTTCTCAACCGATTGGCCACGACACTCAGAGCGCAGACTCACGGAACCCAAAACTGGCTCATCGCCAACCAGATGAGGAACAGACTTGTGGGTATTCGCAGACGAAGGTGCCAGCACCCTTACAAGATTCTGGACATTGAAGCGAAGAAGCTGCAGGACGAGGCTCGCGAGGCTATTCAAGAGCCGCGCTGCGAAGTCAAGGGCGCTATTACCATCTCCAAAAGGCTCAGGGAGAAGATTAAGGAGCTGGCTTCCAAGAAAGCCAAAGAAAAGAGCGCTTCGATGTGGGAAGAGTACCAAAGCGAACGCTTCAAGCGGCCAAACCCTTCCCCTGCCCTGACCGAGTCTTGGGGACCCACCAGCTTCAAGTATTACAGAGGTTTGTCACGGGCGCAGAGCACAATGTTGCTGAGATGCCGAACGAATATCATCGGACTAGATGCGTATCTCTTTTCCATCCAGACACCCAACAAGAAGGTAGGATTTTGATGCTGCCCTGCCCTTTGGTCCATGACCGATCTAACACCAACGCAGCTTGATTCGAATAAGTGCAGCTGCGGAGAGGGCGCACACACCGTCAAACATTTGTTTATCTATTGCCCCAAGCTGCAGCATGAACGAACGAGGCTACAGAACATTGTTCACCACCTTAGCCTCCATAAACTACTGACCAAGGATGCCGCAGTTGCTGCTGACTGGGCCATCTCCTACTTTGGTCTTGAAACATTTGAATCCGTCAAGAAGCTGTCACGATTTGATGCCCCGCAGGAAGAAGTGCGTACCCCCTTTGGTGGGGGACACGCTCGTCTTTCAACAGCTTCACATTGAGGGTCACTCTCCCCCCGATCGTCTGCTATCAAATCTTATGATGGACTAATCAGCTGGTGATACAGGATGAGTTGAACTTTATTAATTGCCCAGATTTTTATTTCCGTACGTTGTGAAACTCAAATTAAGCCGACCCTACCCTGCCCAACCCAGCCCTACCCAACCCACCCAACCAACCCGACCGTTCTGGTGAGTTGATCTACCCATCATTTGGACCCATGTATATCCCACTTGCTGAGATATAGAAAGAGCAGTGCCTTGTGCAGCACCTCTCTGCGTGTGTGCCACTCTTTATCCGAACTTTGAAACTAGTTTGCTAACATGGCAGTGTTTGGGGAGCAGCAGCCGCTTAGGCGCTCATACGAACGATCTCCAGGGCACACAGCAGCTCCTGGAGCCACATTTTGTACGCAGCGTAAGTGATTTGATCTGGGAGGGAGGATGGCGCTAACAGAATCTACTAGATCGCGTATATCGACCAAGAAGACGGCTTCGTCGTTGGTCAAGGCGTCATCCTGCCGCAGCTTGTTCAATAGGCCTCGGAGCCGGTTTCTTTGGACACTGATGAACGTCCGAAGAGGCAAGATTA
>JAKZGU010000120.1:0-118929 GCA_022837005.1 Calonectria pteridis | reverse complement strand
TATTATATTATATTATATTATATTATACTATATTATATTATATTATACTATTATATTATTATATTATTATATTATTTAATTTTATTATTTAATTTTATTATTTAGCTTTATTTTTTAATTTTATTACTTAATTTTATTATTAAATTTAATTTTTATTAAATTAATTTTTATATTAATTAATTTTTATTTATTTTTTTCTATATATAATTTAAATTCTATTACTTAATTATATTTTCTAATTTAGCTATTTAATTAGTGATTTTTTTATACTCAGTTTAGTCACTAAAAACTACACTATTTTAGTCTTTAGTTACTAAAAACTATAAGCTTGTAGTTTGTAGTCACTAAAAACTACAGGCTGTAGTAACTAAAGACTACAGTTGTAGTAACTAAATCATAAGCCTGCTTTAAAATATCTTTATTATAATTATTATCTTAATTAATAAAATATAAAAGTTATATAATAGTAATAAACTTTAAATAATAAATATAGAATATATAGCTAATATCACTAATATCTTTAATTAAGATTTTTTAAATAATATCAAGTTTATATTTAAAAAAAATAATATTAAGAATATTTTATTAAGATTAATATTTTATTTTATTTTTTTAAACTTTATTTTTTTAAATTAAATTTATTATTAATTATATTAAAAGATTCTTTTAAAAAAAATAAATTTTTATTATAAATTAATATTTTTAATTAATATAAATTAAATAAAATAAAAAATATCTTAATAATATTAAAAAGAGATCTTAATATTAATTATAGGTAATATATATTATAAGGCTAATTAGATTAATAGAGGGAAAAAGATAAAGGAGATAGCAATAAGAAAGCCAATAAAAGATATTGCCCAAATGAATAAGCCAGAAGTAAAATCACTGTTCAAAACTATCGGGGTTCACCACAGGTGTGATTCTGAACAAAATAATTCTTAACCTTGACTTGAAACAATCATCTCTCAATAGAGGCACCGCCATTTGGCATCCATGTCAGGGTGGTCTTCTGAATGACAGCGAACGGGGAGTTGACGGCGTCCTCGGGCCCCATCCCCACACCCATAATGTAACCTCCCTCAGCCAAGACCCATTTTCAGCCGTCCATGAAGCCACATCTCTTTTCCTGACATACATGGAAACCATGATCGTTGCCTTTGGCTCTAAAGGGGCTGTTTTTTGAACCCCACAGAGAACTGCTTCCTCTTGATGCCCGCTCCGCCACAGGCACAACTGGACCACTTCTTGGCCAGCCAGGTCCCCAGGATTATCCACCCTGATGTCCACAGTCCAGTGGTCACCTTCATCAGTTACATCATAGATATGACATTTGAAATCTGTAAGCTCAGCCCATATCCAAACCACCACTGGGGCTTGGCCGCTTTGTTGCGGAGGTACCATCGGTACCCAACGTGGGTGTCTTCTTTGTAGATGACAGTCCCATCCTCTCCGGGCCAAGACTTTGCATCAGATGCAAACGGAAGATCAGCGTATTTCTGCGGCCAAGTGATGGGCAAGCGCCCTGACGGGTTGACGCGGCCAAGAAGCACGTCCGCCAAGGCGTTTCCCGCTTCTTGACCTCCGTACCAAGCCTGCAGAAATGTGGAAACACTGTCGATCCATGGAACCTCGACTGGAGACCCCGATTGGTTCACAATGACCAACGATTCCGGCCGACTCATCCGCTCCAGCAATGCCCTGACAAGCTTATCCTGGTCACCGGGGAGTGCCATGGACTGCCGGTCGTAGCCTTCGCTTTCCCACTCATCGCTCAGGCCGAGAACGGCTACTGTGATTTCGCTTTCGTTTGCGATGGCCACGGCTTCGGAAATCATCGTCTCCGAGTCGACCATCTCCTCTTGGAATCCGATTCGAAGAGACGGGTGAGACGAGAACACGTGGTTGGCATCGTCCAGGATTCCGCCTGAAGCGGCCAAATCTTTATCCATCCAAGCATCGATTGTTACACTGTATTGCGTACCAGCTTCCATGTGTTTGCTTCCGATTCGCTCAGCACTTCCGAACGAGTAGAATGTTTCTCCGCGCTCGGTCCATTTGTCATTGTCGACGACAAGCTCGCCATCGACGTAAATGCGAGACGCTCCCACGCTGCTGAGGCTGAAGGAATGATTTCCTGTCGTGGTTGGCGTTAGCAGAGAGAAAATTCGCAAAGAGTACGGCGGAGGGTTCTCTGTCTGGAATTGTTGAGGAGAACTGTCGGATAGATCGACGCTGGAATTGCTACGATACTGGGTCTCGATGACCGGACCAGACATGTCAGTCGATTCAAAGAAGTCGATCTGAAGCATCGGCTGAGTTACCTCTGCTGATGGGCTCTTCCATTGCTTCTGGTCAAAAAGCGCAAGCCATTTACGCGCATACGCTCCGTGGGCATATTTCACACGTAAATCAACACCCATCTGCGCTGCGGCCTGTTTGAACGACTCCATTGGCTGGCTCAGATATTGTGGGTTCATGCTGGCTGAGCCCCCTCCACCAGGAGTGCCCACGAGAGCGTTGGGTCCAACAAATGCAACCTGTTTTCCTGCTAGAGCGTGAAGGTTCAAGGGCAAAGTAGAACTTGAGTTTTTTAGTAGCACAATGCCATTCGCAGCAATCTGCCGCATGAGTTGCACGTCCTCGGTGGATGTGTTGGATGATTCATCGCGATCTCGAGATTTGGCGGCCTCTTCCGGGGTGAGTCCGAGAAGTCCAAATTTGTCGGCGAGGTTTAGGATGCGCGCCACGGACTCGTCCACTCTATTGAGAAGCTCGCGATCTGGTTTGTCTTCAATTGCCTTGAGTAGCTTGGTGCCTCGTCTTTCTGGTGGACCAGGCATTTCCAGATCTAGTCCAGCTCTCAGGCTGTCAATAGTCGAGTTGCTACCGCCCCAGTCACTCATGATGACGCCTTTGAACCCCCACTCTTCTCGCAGAACATTTTTAATGAGGTTGGAATTCATATCCATGTGCTTCCCATTGACTGAATTGTAGGCAGTCATGATACAGCCGGGAGATGCCGATTGGAGCACCATCTCGAAAGGCCGCAAGTAAATTTCTCTCAGAGCGCGTTCTGAGATTTGGGCATCTACAGAGAATCTCTGGTGTTCCTGTTCATTACCGACACTGTCGCGTCTCATTAGACTCACAGCCTTTCGCCCCATGAATGATAACATTGCTTGTCACCACTTACAAATGCTTTGGGGTCGCAGACACCTCGCCAGTTTCTTGGACGCCCAGTACATATTCGGAAGCTAGTGTTCCACTGAGAAAAGCGTCCTCGCCAAAGCACTCAAAGTTTCGTCCACCTAGAGGATTTCGAGCGCAGCAAATTGTTGGAGCGAGCAAAACCTGCGCAGCCTTTTGTTTCGCCTCTCGGCATAGTAGTCTCCCCAAGGCTCGTATCTCAGATGGAGACCAGGTTGCAGCTTGGCACACTGGGCCGGGAACAAACGCTGAACTTGGGCCGTCGACTGCAAATTTTCCCCGTGCTCCCGAGGGCCCATCGGACGTCTAAAAAATCAGTTCGTGGGCACTTATTATTCGCAGCGCTGAAATACCTTGACAGATCCAATGCCCAACCGTGAGATCTCCTGTGTTTGCCATACGTCCGCCCCAGAGAGAAGCGAGATCTTCTCTTCTAAGGATAGCCGCTGAAGAAGCTCAGGTACAATGTTAAAAGACATATTTCTGGGCGGGCAGGATGACCAGTTCAATTGAGAGCCTCAAAGTACTGCGCAAGTGGATTGAGTTATCTTGTTTCCTGATCTACTCACAGTTATTGGGGTCGGAAAACAAAGTTGGGCGAGGATGATGGAAAAGGAGCTGAAGAGTAGGTGAGAGGGGCTTATCAGAGAAGAGCATCATGGCATAAGTGGGTCAACGAGGGGTCACTGCGAAGGATTATGAAGCAGATGGCAGATCCCGATCGAGGTTTCACTCGATGATGGCCTGCTTGGCAGGTTCTAGTGGAGTCAAAATGGCATATCGGTACGTTGATTGATTGGACGCCTGAAACACGCGCATCTTGTCATGAACCAAAATGGGAGGTTGACCTATCAATGAGCGCTTCGCCGAATAAAATGTGCATGGTGGAAAGCCAGTGCCGGGTTTATCCCGTCTTTTTGCCGGAGTGAAGCCTGATGTAGTATCGACGGCAGTCGTTCAATTGGAGGATTCTTATCTGCATGCTGGGCCTAGCTATCTCTGGTGAAGCCCGATCTTATCCGTGCCATGATTTCTTTCCTCTTGCGATAGCATCCCGAAGCAGAGCGGGTCCAGTTTTTTTCATCCCCATTCGTCAATTGGCTTACCGTGTCATTTATTCTGTGGTGTATCTCAAAATTATAGCAGCGGATGTGAGAATAAAGTACCTGACACCTTGGCGATGCTCCAGTCTGTCGGACCATCATTCTCCAGCTTATATAGTTATTGGTAGGACGTTCGGAATAATGGCTCTTTTAGGGCCTGATAATTCTTAACCTGATAGCAAATATCTTCTCGTCATGATCTGCTCTATTATGACTGAAACCCAGCCGCCCAAGGATATGTGTGTCACTTCATGGTAGAACAGATTTTTCTTATATCAAAACCTCTGCATCCACACGCGAAAGGGAGGTTTTGCATATCTAGCCTAGGTATACAAACTATTTATCTCACGATTACCACGGTCGCGCATATTGCTGCCATTGTATTCGGGGGCTCAGCCATTTCCACACCCATGAATGGAGTGATGATAAAAAAGTGGACCGAAACGGGGGCATCGCACCTATTGTATCTCCACTGTCGATTTTACCATTCAGGACTGCGCTGTTCATGAAGCTACGTGACGCATATATGGTTTATTTGCGTCTTTATTCAACATGATCGATAGATTCATTTCTCCGCGTATGCCGAGCTATTTGGTACTTTCAATGTTGAATTTCTCAGCGCTGACTTCTAAACTAGGGTTACTACGAAGATTGGTTCATGGAGTTTTGGACGTAGCTCATAATAACGAGCCTAATACTACCTGCATACAAAAGACTTCTCGTATGTGGCATCCATTATATCAACACATTTTATACATCGCCATATCATTCTTTTTTTCAGGTGTTGGGTGATTACCAACAAGACGCAACCATTCCGGGCGAGGTGCATACACCCCTTGTTGTTGCAGCCAACAGACAAGGAAAATGGGGCTTTTGAAGACCAACCCTACATTTGTCCGGTACAGATAGGCCATAGTATTACGCAATATTGCATGATCGTTGACACGCACTGGAAATTAACCGCGCGCAATGAAAAAATCTGTACCCCGCCTTCATCAACCCTCCTGATCGACAGCACCTCACTATTTGCCATCTTGCCAGCACTTCAATAAACATCTCAAAATGGCCGAATCCATTGAAAACCAAACTAATGAGCACATTGTAAGTTCTGAGTAAATCCTTGAAATAATGTACTTGCTATCTCTCTAACATCAAAGTACAGGCGGTAGACACATTTGATGATGGAGACTCCGGAATCTCGGCTGTGAGCGTTTTCACTCGTCCCTGATCTCAATCTGTCTTGGAAATTAATCGGAAATAAGCCCATCACTACCAGCCTCACGTCGCTTCGATCAAGCGTCTTGCGATACCAGGAAGAGAACGGCAGAACATATCATGCTATGAGCTCTGGTAGTAGGTGACACGCAATCAAGCACATTATGAGGTAGTTTTAACTGTTAAAATTTACAGAATACAACTTTCCAAATGATGAGCGAGAGAATGAGCGCCTTGGTATGTTTCATATCCTCGAGGGATCGACCGAAGCTAATGGCTTTGTACAGACTTGCAGCACAATCTGTGGCTTCTCACCCTTCATGGAGAGCTGGGACTCAACCCGAAGATCAAAGGCTCGGCCAAACGTGTCTTAGATGCTGGTACTGGAACAGGAATCTGGACTATTGAATATGGTAGGGTTATCAGATTTCATATTACATTGAGAGAATACGGTGCTGACTGTGTCTGAATGTAGCCGATAGCCATCCTGATTCAGAGGTATTTAATTCTCCCACTCTGCTTGCGCCGTTCTTATAGATACACTACAGGTGATTGGGGTTGATCTCAGCCCTATCCAGCCTTCGCTGTATGTTTCGCGATGTATATTAAGATCAAAAGACACCGACTGGGGCTAACAGTGCCATGTAATAGAGTACCGCCGAATTGTTCCTTCGTTGTCGACGACCTCGAAAAGGAGTGGACATGGAATGAACCATTTGACTTGATTTTTGCCCGAGTAATGGCGGGATCCTTTGCCGATATGCGAGAATTCATTCGAACAGCATACAAGTAGTCCATCCCAGTCTTTCTTTTCAGTATTCAAGACATTTGTGCGGAGTTTGCTAATATTAACCGTATAGGAACTTGGAGCCTGGCGGATACCTCGAGATGCAGGATCTGGCGCAGCCTATCCGATGCGACGATGGGACATTGAAGGAAGAGAGCGAACTGAGTCGTTCAGGCCGACTGTTCATCGAGGCCAGCACCAAGGCCGGCCGCCCTATCGATGTGGCGACAAAGTACAAAAGCCTTCTTGAAGAGGCTGGGTTTGTTGATGTTGTCGAGAAGCAGTACAAGTGGCCACTGAACCAATGGCCAAAGGATAAACATTACAAGGAGATTGGAGCTTGGACTCTTGAAACCTTGAGCACTGGTCTCGAAGCACTTTTTCTTGCACTCTTTACAAGATTTTTGGGTTGGACCGTGGAGGAGGTGACGGTGTTTTGCGCTGGGCTACGACAGCAACTCCACGACCGCAATATCCATGCATATGCTCCTGTGTAGGTTTTCCCCTTGAAATGGACCTGTTGTAAAATCTTTAAAATACTGATACTAATGACTATACAGCTACGTTGTTTATGGGAGAAAGCCTGACAGTGAGATACAATCCGAACCGGAAGCTTAGAGTAGGTTTATTTTTTGAGTGCTATTGAACCTTGTGTGCAAGGTTGTAGGCATTTTGAGCGATTCTGTAATCAAATTTTTGAGAAATCAGAATGCACACGAAAGGTTATTCTTCCTGCTAGCTGTGAGAACATAGCTTACTTAGTCTCCGGGTGTTTATAAGAGCCACCATCACTGCTAAGCCCTGAAACACTCACCATAGCATAAATTCTTCTCGATTTTCCTCGTCATGCACACCGCTGACGACATTTCTCATCAGCTGGTGCCCCACCCATGCACTTTAGCAAATGGCGCTTCTTTTGTTCCTTCAATGCTACCCATCAGCGCAATAAAGAGACCTATACTAAAGCGGCAACCCAAGCCGCGTAGATCTATGCCTTTTCAGTAGACTCCTACTCAGCAATAGATGAAAGGGGTAGGAAGTACGTATATTGTTGACGTCAAACCATAACCCGCATCATGGCACGCGCCAAAACATTGACAGTGATTAATAATCTGGGCTGAGAGTACAGAACACGCTAAACTAATTTTTTTCCCACTTGACGATACGGAAGGCGCGGATGGTAACGAAGGCTGCCTGCCTCGCCACTCTGGGCGTGAAATAGATGCGTTTGGAACCATAGCTTGCAGGGATGACCTTGCTGTGGAAAATGGCGATCTGCTGTCAAACATCGGAGCCGTGTTCCAAAAACAGGGATCCCTAGAATGTCGCAAGATGCCATCGAGAGACAAGGGATTCATTCCTAGGGCCATGGTGTACCGTACAGCGGGTAGTAGGCTACCCGAACAACGTTAGAGCAATTGCCCATCTAGGGAATCAGGGATGAAAGGCCACCAGAGTTTAGTCAAGTAGTGTTCAAGCAGCCCTACATGAATACTACCCCAACATGTGTTTCCCCATGATAAAGTCCAATCCTCAGATTTGTCTCACGTCACCGCTCGGTTTTAATGTCAACCTAAGATAGGCTTTTAGGGCTATTGTGATAACACCGACTGGCAGAATACCAGCGGAAAGGCTACCGAGGTACCGAGGGCACGGACAATGTCTTTCTTAAGAGATCCACGAACAAGGCATGCACACTTTTCTTTTTTTGTCTGCCACATCCTGTATGCACACAATCCAAATTAGGACCAGAAAAGTGAATCAAGGATGTTCAAATCGACGAATGGATGCTGATGAACATGAGACCTGATTCATTCCTCAGTCTTCAGCGGGTCGTATAGGTTGGAGGAGGCTTTGTGCCATTTACCTCAGGAACTGAACCTGTTTTAGGTCATCCGGAGTATTGTTCTCAAAGTTTCGTCACAGGCTAATATGTCCTGCCTCTTTATAGGATATTGTCACATACTGGGAATGAATCCAACATGCTAGATCCAACTGCAAATCCATCCCTTCTTAAATTGAATTTTAATGCAAATACCAAAAATTAATCTATCGGGGTTGATATTCCATCCGAGGCATTGTGCAAGGCCACCTTGAGCTCCAATGATTAACCCAATTGGGACTGACAAGAGGCACAGTAAATGCGACTTAACCTAGACGGGAACCTCTTGCGAAAACACCAAGCCAACTGATCTCATGATACCCATGGCAGGCTGTGCATTCCAAAACTTCTTAGAGCTAACTAGCGGGGCATTATACAGCCTACGACGATTTCGGATGGATGACTAAGTTGACGTAGGGCCCGCAATCTTTCATGAACTCCTCAAGGTGCTAGAAATATAATTTATTTGATGACTTCACCAGTGGTAAAATGGCCTATATAAGTGGCATAAGTCCCTCTCAACAAGAAGCATCAGAAGCACCCCAACACATTCCAAGGATCACATTCTTTATCAATCTATACTCTACATTCCTTCAGACTTACAAGATGCAGTTCCTTAGCTTTCTTAGCATCGCCGCCACTCTGGTAGCAGCTTTCCCTCTAGATGGTAGCATTGAAGCTCGCCAACTTGACTCCTCTACCCGAACCGATCTAGAGAATGGTGAATCCTCAGCATGCCCTACCGCCATCTTCATCTTTGCCCGTGCTTCCACTGAGACAGGCAACATGGTGAGCACATGTATGAATACGATGCCGCGGATACTGATGTCATGATAGGGCTCCTCAGCCGGGCCTGCCGTTGCGAGTGCCCTTTCTAGCCACTACGGAGCTAACGCCGTCTGGATTCAAGGGGTTGGTGGTCCGTACACGGCAGACTTGGCGAGCAATGCCCTGCCGGGAGGGACGAGCCAGGCTGCAATCGACGAGGCCAAGCGACTGTTCGCCATGGCCAACACCAAATGCCCCAAGACCCCAGTTGTAACTGGTGGCTACAGGCGAGTTTCCATTAAGTCATCTTGTTGCCAATCTAACAGGTCTTCAGCCAAGGTACTGCTGTCATCAGCGGTGCGTTGTCTACTGTCAACTCCACCATCAGCGAACAGGTCAAAGGAGCCGTTCTCTTCGGCTACACCCGGAATAAGCAGAATAACGGGACCATTCCCAATTACCCTACCAGTAGAACGAAGGTGCATTGCAACAAAGGAGATGCTGTCTGCAATGGCACCTTAGTTGTTCTCCCGGCCCACTTCCTCTACACGAACGACGCTTCGACGAGTGCGCCTGAGTTTCTCATCAGCCAAATTAGCAACGCCTAATCGATCACATGATTATTGGTGGATAGAGCGGGGAGTCTATTTGTAGGGTGGGGATGAAGATTATTTACTCTTTAATTTTTTTTCTTGATCGCCTCATTGTTTCGGGAACGAGGCCATCGCTGGACGTAGCCTAACCTTACTCACTTTCAATATACGAACCAGCTACCTGAATGAAACTTGTTCCCGTTGCGCGAATGAACCCTGGAGCTTATCCGCGGAACCAGCGGGGAGAAAAATACGTGGATGCATCTTGATTCCCCTGGAGAAGAGACCACTACTCACCAATAAGTGTCAATGGCATGGTATGGCGGGAGCATCTTTTCACTCTAGGCCCTTGATCCTTGCTTCTACTAACTTAGTCCAAAAACTAAATTATGATAGACAAGGTTTTGACCTGGACAGCCCCATTTCTAATGAAATCATACCCACCTCATTTACTTGGCGCCCTCTACCTACACGCTATCCCACTATGTAACCTCTCGCATGGCTCCAGTAGGTGTGGAAAACAATGAGAATCTTAGCCGCGCCATTTCATTGTAACCCAAGATGACGGCGGAGCAATGTCTGGCAAACTGACAAGGGTAAAGACATATCAGAGAATTTATAGCAGATTGATGCTCCAAGTATGAGCATGCCATTGCGTACCTTTATCTCAGTTGCAGCGTCATTCATTTTCTTTTACCCTCATTCAAAATTGAGTCACATTACATAAAGTCATCGAATGTTCTAATACGCAACCGTTATATTTCAAGCTCAAAGCTGAGACTATTTCTAGAGCTCTCCAAGATTTCTCGGTCTCACATAGTACTAATGAACAGGTTGCAGAAACAGATGCATCGCCTATATATATCTACGTATTTTTCTTAGTTATCCCACATATCATAGCTTGGATGATCTGAAGCCGACACTTAAGCCTTTCCAAGGCTCTCGGCCTCAAGCTGAACTGTTTCGGCAATAATGGTCTCGAGGCTCTCCTGAACTGGCTTCCAGCCAAGCAACTCTACTGCACGGCGGGCCTTGCTTCGAGCGTTGCTGGCAAAGAAGACACGAGCCGCAAGGAGAAGCTTATCAGCCTCGGCCTCATCGATTTCCTCAACCTCGCTAGTGGCGATAAAGCCCTTCTCAAAAGCAACCTTTGCGATTCGGTCCGAGATTTCGGCCCAAGACTATACGGATTATGATTAGCTCCCAGTCTCATTTGTTAAAAAAAAGGAAAGGGCTCATACAATTTCTCCAATGCCGCTCAGGTAGATACCGTTGTCGCCCCATAGAGGAGCGTCGGCCTTGCCCTCGGCACCAGCAACAGCAATGGCAGCAATCAAGGTTCCAAGATCGCGAACGTGGATGTTGCCCCACCGGCCCTGACCCTTGCCGAGCAGGATGGTCTTGTTTCTCTCCAGAGCACGCTTGGCAAGAGTGGGAATCTGGATGCTGCGCTGGTTGATGGGACCCTCACCGACACCGTAGATAATAGGGGGTTATAACAATGGCCGTCTTGATCTGAGGATTCTTCTTGGCAGCGTCGAGCAGGAAGTTGTCAACAACACGGGCAGGGTGAGCGCGGACGAGGTCGCGAATCTCGGCAACATCATCGAGATCGTCAAAGACCTTGTCAGAGAGCTGACCAGGCACGAACAAGGGGTTGGAAAGTTCCCCGACTGCGATAGCACTGGCACCAGAGATCTGGACCCAGTAAGCTGCGCGTGTGTCAGTCTGGTTCCTAATGGAAGAAAATCAATGGAGAGACTCTTAAAATGGGTTGATTTCTTGGAGAGAGCACGCTCAATGGCCTGGAAGCTACCAAGGTGCTTGTTCGAGGCAAGGTCTATGATGTTGTCAGTTCTACATCCTAGAATTCAGGGCTACGGAGGGTTGCTAACTCAGAACCACAGAAGCCTTGGAAGCCTCCTCCTCAATGATGGCAAAGTCATCAAGACTGCCAGTAACTAGTCGCACGCTGGGGACAGCGGCCGCGATCTTCTTAGCAGCCTCAGCGTTTCGAACGAGGGCTGCGATCTTGCAGTCAGGGTGCGATCGGGTGAGTTCCACAAGAACCTGCCCACCGACGTAGCCTGAAGCACCAGTCACGAAGATGGAAACCATTGTTGTACTTGTAGTTATAGTCGGACTTAATTTTATTTGAGTGAAGAGTGTAAAGAGCTTGTGGTTGCGATGATGATGAATGAACACACCGGGAGAAGGGAACTATTAATACGATTTGACAAACAACGTTTGAAGTTGTATTTGATTGCTATTCTCTATAGACCAGTAAAACCTCGCCTCGAATTTCCCAGCCGAATTGCATCATGAAAGATTAATAACGTCTCGCCTCGGACTACCCAACTAAGCCGTGTTAGGAGCATGGAAAATGGGGAAGGCTGCTAAGCGCATTATTAATGTTACAACTATGTAATCGTGAGGATGAGAGAGCGAGCCAATAGAATAAATCCCACAATTCCCCTCCTTGCTTCTCCATCTCCACAATGGCGTGCAGAGCTGCGGAGCTACTCTGGTTAGCTTCGGGTTTGGTGCCGCAATTGCGTGGGTCTTCGGTCAGTCACCTTGATAGCCCCGAATTTAGCGCCCATCTGGTTATCGCCGGAGGTTTTTTCTTTTGCCCCAACACCGACTAACTTATTGCAGCAAGCCACGATTCAGACCACCAAGATCACGATAAGAATTGATGTCAGTGCACCAGAATCATGAAATTCACGTCTTTTATGGGTATTGGTGATCGCAAATATCGATGCAAAAGAGGTGATTGCCCTAGTGAATAAGCCAAAGTATTGTGCTTTGAGATGCAGCTAATATCGAGATTAATGTTTTGAGTTCCTTTGAGAAGAGGGACAGTTCAACAAGGTGAGCTGTGGAAAAGATAGACTTTTTAGTCCATCGGTGCGATTGAGACATCGGAAGGAGTTGGTCGTGGATAAGTGTATGCCTATATTAATAAGAAGAGTATGCTAAAATAACAAGATCTGAAAACAATATCGCCATATGAGCGTTGGATTCCGACATTTGATCGTTCTGAGGCGCAGCTGGCCGACATCTGTTCACTTCCACGGTATCCAATCGCCAGACTGTCATCGCAATGCATCTAATGTTGTATAGGCTGCAGTTCAGACTTCTTCTATATCAGTAGGACCAATAGGTGGCGCCTGGGCTACAGTAACCACCACAACTTCTCAAGACGAGTTTGAGTTGTCGGCACAAGACCAAGCTGCCGAACCTCCTGACTTTTTGTAGTCATCAAAGATGCCTACAATAGAGCCATATGTACCAGCAACCTGGAAAAGGGTTCCAGAGAGAATCATAATAATACTCCACAAAACTCCGCAGCACCACATAATGCTCTTGTCACTCTTACCTTTTGCCCAGTTATCGTACAACCACATAGCACCATAGGGCTGGAAGGCTAGGAAGGTGCCCAGGAGCGCACCGATCAGTGATACAAGGCCGCTGAACACAGGGATCGCACTGGCAACTAGGTAGGCAATCAGACACACAGAAAAGGTAGACCCAAGCCAGGTACCCCAGTGGATAAGACTGTTGGAGGCAAGGTGCACAGATCCTCGCAGAATGCGAACAAATACATGCTTAGCAGGCAACTGATTCAAATGTTAAACTTGACCTTCAAAATTCAGAAGGGATACCTACGTGGGCGAGTAAAACAAGTGAGACAATCAAGCCAGGAAGGGCAATACCGTAGGATACCTTTTTAATGAGGGGACCAGCAGAGCCAAGAGCTGGCGACGCAACGTAAGATACACAGTAGTAATAGACAATAGACCCCACGATGATGTAAACAACAGTAACAGTTACTTGACAAATCATCAAAGATCTCTGGTAAAGCCCTGGCTCGCGCATTTCGGCAACAATGCTGAAAAACGCCGGGGTACCAGCGTATGTGAATACCAATGTCGAAATAGCTGAGATGGCATCGGTAAAGCTCGGAGAGTTGATGATTTTGTAGTCAGACTTCCAGGTCTGTCCCTCAACAGCCTTTGCAAGAGATGGATGATCTTGCTGGGTGACCGCGATAGTGACGGTAAATACTAGAAAGGGTGAGAATAGTTCCGAAACTGTGACAACCAAGGAGACCAACCAGCAACAATAATGCAAATTGCACCAGCCCACGCCAGCCAGCTAATACGACCAAGTGTACGAATGCTGGAGAGGACAAAGCCGATAACAGCAGCCACAGCGACGAAGACAGCGGTGCAAACAGCATGTTCGGAAAGCGCGTTGAATGCAATCGAGATACTAAGCATGGCAGAACCGGCTGCAAAGGTAAAGTCTGCGCCATTCGAATGAGATGTTATTAGAGAAAAATGCAGCCCAAGTTGATTGCGAATTGTTACTCACAAAGGCAGTAGGCAGCCCCAAATATCTCTGCGCCAATTTGACCAAAGAGCATTCGCCCAACGTCGTTGATGCCGTAAACTTCCGGGTGGTTGCTTTGATGACGCCGACCATGTAGTCTGACCACGTGGTCACGACGGCAATGAGGACGAGAACAATGTTTCCCGGGACTATTCCAAAGGTGTCGAAGACTGAAGGCATGGAAAGAACTCCCAGGCCAATCTGGGTCTTGATCATCAATGCCGTTGTGCCAAGCCATCCGACCTTGGTTCTGTTAGCGACGTAATTCTTACTGTACACGCGATGGCATGCATACGTCACGGTAGTTTGGTCCACCTTCTGTGATCTCTCCAAAGACGGCATCATGCTGGACAATGATAGCGTTGATGACCTCACCGTCCCGAGACGGAACGGTCTGGAGGCCATCAGAGGTGTCGTCGGACTTTGTATCTTTCAACATGGTAGCGGGCGCAAGAGGTGACTAACAAGAAATAGAGCTGAGGCAGAAGCCAGGAGATTCACAAGGTGAGTAAATATATATGTTGACCGACCCGCAAGTGTACCCAAAAGCGGACGTCTTGGCCGTGTAGTACAAAAAGGGGCGAGGTGCAGGGACACTGGGGGCGCCCGAGTGATGCTACTGTTATCATATACACCGGTCTAGGATCGACCCATGCAGGCAAGCAGCTTACCACCGCCACTTGATTAATGCGCGCACGATCGGAAGCGCGTGGCGAGCACTTCGTGGAAGAGATACATGCCAGATCTATCCCGTTTGGACATTTGTATAGCTAAAGGTATTGTTCCCAACTACCTACAAAAATACCTGAATAATCTTATCTTAAAATACCAAGGTCTGCTTGTTCTTCAACAAACACACTGTAACGTTGTAAAACCCGTCCTTGGTCCGATGTTAAAGTTGGATTAAGTTTACCGCATCTTAAAGCTCCCATTGGATCGCCAAGAATTTCCAAAGTAGCTTTTTCATGATCCAATACAGCAGGTTGTCACGGACGCTTGGGGAGATAAGCCACGGAGGTTACTTATCAGCAAAGCCAAAATTCCAGATTGCGCAGGCCAGCATCATGTCATAGGTGCAGCCATGTCATGCCGTGCCACAGCCAAACGAAAGGCCCGACAAGGAACAGAAGGAGAAATAGAAGAGGTAGAAATGAAGCGGAAGACTAAAATTAAAATTAAGCCATTAAAGCCATCTTGATCGGGAAGATGACACCTGCACGGTTGACGTCTCTTACGCTTCGATTGGGCTTCTACTTCGACGTCAGTCGCTTCTTGGCACGCGAGGAAATGCGCGGGAGCTACAAGGGACGGAATTGAAAGGCAAGGACCCAATCAGCGCCGGGCTAAGCAAAGCAGAACGACTTCATTCTCTATTGGGCTCAGTCCAAAATTGTGAAGTGAATGCATAAATCTCGTCGGTTTGCCAATGATTCAGATGTTCGAGGCTTGGCGCCGGATAATTGCTCAAACGGGCCAAAGAAACGTGGAACAGCCCATTCCGCTTTATCATTGGGGCGCTGTAGCTTGCCTAATGTGAGTACGCTGGGAGCTGAAGCAACGCGCCAAGAGGGTGTAATCATGAAATATCTTGAATGATAAAGATGGCGACGATAAGCGAAAGCAAGGTCTAATTTGTCAGCCTCCGTGTCATGAGCGTGCCCCTTATCTGCGTGCATGCGGCAAGCCGAACCGGGATGAGTTGGCGTTGACAGCTTGTGTCGAGCGTCAATTGCGGAGAAGTGGGTCGATGGAATGGTATTGCATGGATCACAACCCACACGGCCTGAATGGCTTATCTGCAAGTTTAACGGGCACAGCGAGTACAGCACAATCTATATGGGGTTACGGCCATCGGCCATCGATTGCTTCAACTGGGAGTGGGAAGGTGGGGATACGCCATGAGAAGTTGAATAAGGGCTTTCTGACAAATCAAATGTGGGTTGAACTTGTGGCCCGATTCAACTCCGATGTCTCCTTATGTCAGCTCGGCAAAAAATAGGAAAGAGGCAGCGGTCCAATGGTGCTTATTAGGAGAACGATATTTGAGACTGTCAAATGTGAGGATCAAAGTCGAAAAGGCCAAACCGTGAAACTTATATCAACCTCGGAGACATCTCAAGATTGCCAGAACATCACCAACACTCAAATATTCAACTCATCTACCTGCATCCTCATCATACATTTCATCCAATTTCAACAACTTCCCAGTTCGCCCAGGTGGTCACAATGGAACCCCCCAAGTACACTAAGCCTGTGGACTCTGCCGCGGTCCAGGCCCATGTCACAAAGTCAGCCAAGTACATGAAACACATCATGTCTGATAAGATTGAGCGACGTGAGCACATACCATAGCCCCATTAAATGTGGGAAGCGACTAACATGTCACCATTTGCTAGCCATGGGACCATACGTAAGCATAGCCTTATCCTTCTGAATTGATGATGCAATGTCCCCATCACCCCAGAAGCCTAACTCGGCGTAGTCTCACGGTACCGTCACCGTTGCTCCCATCACCGGCCTGGTCTGCCTTGCTGGCCAATGCCCCGTGAACCCCGACGGCACTGTTTTCGAGGGTACCGTTTCCGAGAAGACGAGGCTCGCCTGCGAAAACGCAAAGCTCTTGCTCGAGGCTGCCGGCAGCTCCACCAAGAAGGTCATCAAAGTTACTGTGAGTACTATATATTGTATGCTGGAGAAGCGCAACTGTGAATAGGTTCTTATGGCGACACTTACAGGTCTTTTTCACCGACATCGAAGCCTACTACGAAGACTTCAACTCGGTCTATGTGCAGTACTTCCCGCACCTTCCTGCTCGAAGTGTTATGCAGATTTCTTACATTCCCCCCGTCGGAACATCATTTGAGATGGATGTTATTGCTCTCAAATAAGGATCCATGAGCTAGTCTGAAATAAATAAGAATTACAGCCATACCCTTATTGCTTTGTCTTATCACCTGTGGTGTTATCAAATTACTACGTTTCCATTGTGCCTGAATTGCCTCTGATTGGAGGATCTTTTTATTTACCTAATTTTCAGAGCAGATGTTATTGACTGGCAGCCCTTGGTGTGTCGCAAATGACTTTGGGGTCATATCATATCCACAAATCTCCAAGTCAATGATGCACTTCAAGGAGTTGATTGTTTTACTTGGTTACCTGTCATCACAACAGAGCGCACTTCGAGAGTCAACGAATGCGGGTGAACTAGTAAACCAAGAGCACCCCTTACCACAGCTGAGAATGCGCCCGCAACTTGTCCAGCACCCCGTAAAGGCTGGGAGAGAACGGCTTGAGCCAGAGTCAAAGATGCATGGTTCGTCAGCTAGTTTTTTACTGCAGGTGTTACGCAGCGACGCTAGGAATCGAATAGTATTAAATATGCTCTGCTAGTGAGGGCAGCCTCGAGAGAGAGGGGGACACAGTGATCAGTGGGGCCAAGGGCCACAACAATGAGAAGAGGAACAATAAGACTCCTGCCCAGCCTTATAATAGTAACCAAAATAACGCGACTGCGATGAACCATCTCTACCTCAAAGGGTTTCCAGAAGCTTGGTACCGGGCTAAATCAACAGCATAATACTAGCGGTTAAGCTTTTTATTAAGGCCATAGAGGTCTACAGCAAGCATGTTCTCAGGGTTTAAGTAGGGCATAACCAAACTTTATAAGAGCTTCAATCAGAGAAGACTTACACCTTGCTAGCCATAATACAATAATAAAAAGGCTAAGGGACTATGAAGAGGGAAGAACTTCCTTTCCTCTATAGATCCATCACAACTAACTTACACACATAAACACACAAACAAGTAAGTATAGCTCTTAGAGTAGTTAATGACCAAGCTAACCAGGCAGCTCTAGACCACACAAATAAACCAATCACCTTTTTATCTAAACCTTCTAAGAACCTTATATACTCTAAAATATATAGTAAATATAGTTCTTAAGAGCAAATAATAAGTAATAGCTAACTACCTATATAAATATAGATAAAAAAGTATAATATAAGCATAATAACTACCTAGCTAATAATTATTATAGCTATCTATAATAACCCTGCAAAAAAGACAAAGGCCTTTACCCTTAAGAATAAGCTTAAGAGGACTATTAGAATAAAGAACCATAAGCTCAAGAAGATAGATAAGAGGAAATTAAAGGAGTTGCTTGGATCTAATTAAATAGATCACTATAGCTGTGGCTGTGAAAACAATAAGGGGGGCACAGTGGGGGTGGGGGCACAATATTAAGTAGTTTAGCCTCGTACCCAGGAGGAACGCTAGGAATTTCCGAGCGACAGACAACCAACACAAGGTACAAATCTTTTGATAAGGTGTCTGATGAAGTAAGCTGATATAGGTGGAAAGGATGAGGATATTTAATTGGATCGGTTTGGGTGAGTAACGAACTCACCATTTCTGCACGACCAATCTCTAGCGGGGACAAGCTCGATTCGATTAGCGCTGCGTTAGCGAATAAGGGTACCAATTGGCGTTGTGGACTTTTCGCATTCGGTCTCTTTTTTTTTTTTTGCACTCGCTGGTTCTTTCCCCCGCACCGACCTTTTTATCTCGCTCTCGCCTGGAGTTGCCCTGAAGAGAAGACTTGGTCATTAGGTGCGGTCTGGGTCGGCAAAGGTCTATCCCCAGCTTGTGTAACTTAAACATGCCAGGAAACATGTTGAACCGCATATTGTGCATACCTAGTTGATTATTTCTATCAATCTTGACAATAAAATTCAATGCAGAGCATCGATGAGAGCAATAGAGAAAACAATCCCTCGTACCTTGAGATACAGTAATTGGTCTTCTCACTTACATGCAGGATAACGATGAAGAACGGAAGAATAAAAACGAGAAGTATGTCGTTGATCCACTTGGGCTGAATTGGTCTCTTATACGTGGCACGCGGAGCTTTCCCAAATCAATAGTATCCAACGCCCAGGCCGAGCGGCAAAACGTGGCGAGTCCGTGAGAACGCCACTACAGGCACACCCTGGCAGCCAGAAACAGGTCACACCGCCCTTTTCGCTCCCCAAGAAAAAAAAAGCACATTATTCACACGAGATCTGAAGCGACGTAACAATTGTTGTGCATGAATGCTATCATTAGGCGGCATGGCTGAAAATACTTGCCGGATAGAAGACTTCATCGCGAAAGAGTAATAGACCTGTTATGATGAGATAAATCCAATCCATTCCGGATTTTGTTCGCCTAGAATCCCTTTTTCGAGAACTCAAACCTAATTTCCTGAGCTAAATGCAGCATGTCAGCGACCATAGCGCCTTAAATTTGAAAGTTCACCAAAACGCAACTCACCTCCTTTAGTTTGTTGATGCCTACTCCTTCCACTCGCTCTAGGACAGGGACCCCAACAGTCCCATCAATTTGGGCTTCCTGTTTTAGCTAGAATAGCAATCAACTCAACCCGATCCAAACACCGGTGCACTCATCGTAGCCGCTCCTAGAAGTAGACAAAGCCCCGGCGCAAGTGAGATACAGCTAGCAAATACTAAAGCTATGACATCATGTGGCCACATTAATCTTCACTAAACGCTTTTCTTTTTGCTTCAATTTCACGATTATACAAGTCTGATTGGTTTAGCTCAATTATTTTCCTTGGATTACTTCAAATTTTAAAGCCCTGCTTGAGCCAAGCATGGAATATTAGAAAATGAGAATCATGTATGTTCACCAACAGAAGGTCAAAATTTCCCGATACCATCAACCGCTGCATACAAAAGGAATCCACCGGCCCGCCTGTGTATCTGGCGCAACCTCATTAAAATGGTTCTACTCAAAGTAAAAATAAAAAAAAAAAAACAGTGTCAGAAACGTTGCAAAAGTCACGCATGACTACTAAGCCATCTTATTTAGAGCTCCCACGAGTGTCTCAGCAGCCATACGTCGACCACTATCCTCGGGGTATTTCTGTCCTAGCTCCTTAGCGCGCAGCTGGATGGCGTCAGACTCAGGTCCTAGCAGAATTTCTGTTAGACATCTGAGCAATTCATCCTTCTTCCATCTGGGTTTGGCCTCTTTGTTTCCCCATCGGCCAATTCCAAGAAGCTCAACTCTGCTTCCAAAATCATAGCAATCCGCCCAGCCTGGCAGGATGATCTGTGGAATACCAGCGCTGTTTTGAAGAAAAAATGTAATCAGCATACTTGTCCGAAATTGGTTGAGCGGAACGGAGATACTCACCATAGCGCCTCGTTGAAGGAGTTTGCACCACCGTGGTTCACTGAGCAGATAATGTGGCCGGATTCTAGCACAGACTTGGGCTCTACTGTAACCCAGTTTGTGATTCGGACCTGATCACGGTCCATCTCCTGTCCGAGGATGGCATGGATGCCGTCATAGGCTTCTTGGCCAATCTGTGCTACGCAGCTTGACGTGCTGCTCTTCTCGCTTTGTACGCCCTTGACCTTGAGTTTCCATAGGATTTGCAAATTCCGGTTCATGTACTGTTTTGACTCCTTGGCCTGATCCAAAAACTCGCGATATGCCGATGCCATTTCTATAGCGTCAGACACCGTCGCCTCCAGGTGGCTTCCAAGATTGATGTACAGCGTGGGTCCTCGGGCTAACCAACTCTCCAGTGATTTGTCAAGTTCGCCAATTTTATCGGAAGCTCGGATGATGGGACCGCAGGGAACAACCTGAGGAGGCATAACGTCGAATGGGTAGTCCAGCTCGGGGGTGTTGGCGGTAAGGATTCGGAGGCCTGGTGGGGGAGCCTTCAGTACGCCAAGGTCATTGGCAGTCATGATCGTAATATTCTCTCCCATTCTCTCCAGCAGGGCTTCCTCGGCATTTTTGACTTTTTGGCTTGTGACCAGCGTGTATGCGGCGACTAGAGTTAGACCAAGATTCATCGGGATCAGAGAGGCGGGCAGCGGGTATGGCAAGGCTGAGCAAACCCTAGGATACATTGTTAGCGAAAAGCCATACGAAGTATCTCGGGCTTTACTTGCACTGGGTATTTCCACAAACCTGCGAGCTTGGGTTGCAGCGGAACGGCAAAATCCTTGATGGTGTTGGGTGACAGAACAATCCACTTCACGCCGACATGGTTGCACACGGTCAGGCCTGGTGTGAAAAGAGGGTCTACCACGGTTAAATCGGGCTTCACTTTATGTAGAACATCGAAACATTGGGAATAGATGTCGGCGAACTCGTCCGGGTTCCACGGCTGGATAATGCTGTCGATGCAAAGGATTGAGCGTGCGGCGTTGACAAAGGTGGGCGGTCGGTCCCATGCTTCGAAAAGGTTGGTTTCTGCGCCGATGGAGGCTTCAAACTGAGATCTGCCTCGCATGCCGTGGAAAATCAAGGGCGAGGCCGGTTCACCAACCGACTTTCCGAGGGCATATTGGCTGGCTTCGGCCACAGCTCGTCGCAGGCCTTCCAGGGAGCAAATGTGAATCTCAATGTGCTTTTCTCGAATCATCAACTCGTGCGCGGTGGCGAGGATAACGTTGGCTTGGCCATAATCGGAATTGGTAAGGAACAGGATCTTTTTCGATGCGGCGGCGACCATTTTGGCAATGAGCGGCGGTGAATTAATTTGGCCAAGTCAGAACCGAAGCTGATCGAAGGCAGAGCGCCTCCAGGACAGCTTTTAAGGCGGCATGGTTCATACAACTCCTTTTTCCGAGAGCAGAAAATTTTGCTGTGATTGGCAGAAAGCATCAATTGGCCTAATTGTCTTTGTTCAACGTAGTCAGCGGGGATTCCCCTTTGTGAACGCCTCTGATTACAGATGTCGATCCGCGCACTGGGCAATGCCACAGGAATTCATCCTGAGCACTGCGCTGATGAGAGGTTACATTGATAAATAATTCTAGTTCCCTTTCGGCTTTGAGCGAAGCGAGTGGGCCAGACTGCCGAGTGCTACTGTAACACTGACAATGCCGTAGCATAGAAAAACCTTGCCCTGATTGGATAAATCCTTGCTCACCGTCTGGGGCCCCACGGGAAGGCATAAAATTACGAGATTGCACTGTCGTTGATCCCGATAATTCCAAATACTTTTTCAAATACCTGGCCATTCAATGCCTAGACCGTAATTGGTGCAACCTCGCTAAAGCCACTGAGGTCAAAGTACAATACAACCCAACACTTAGATGATTATGAATCCGGCACTTGGCTGCACGAGGCGCTTGCTGGAAAACCATAAATCTTACCTTTTCTTTTCAGTCGAAATAAATAAAATAATAGCTAAATATAATCCTTTCGATTTTTTCAGGATGATCTTGCCTCAAAAATTGTGATTTTGACTGGGTCGACTTTTGTTGTGGCCGTAGTGGAGAAGTCCCTCCGTTACAGTCATGCGAGGGTTGGAGTGTACGTCGTAATTCCCGACTCTATGGTCAATGACAAAAGCCATCGCTCGGAACATTTCATATCGTCGGATCGACTGCGTGACCGAAAATCACCGAACGCGTAAGCCCTGTCGCTTAGATCTGCAGTCGATGTTTTAGCTCGTCTCTCCATCATGATTAGCATTATGAGATACCAGCCGAAAATAGATTCATAATGTGTTTACTGTTTGAGCTGATGTTTCCTCGTCGCTGACATCCCCACAAAAAGGTGAAATGAATCTCCCCTCGTCTTTTCCTTGCGTGAACACAATGGCGGTGACGAAACTCTATGCATTGTGAGAAAAGAGGATATCAGGGGAGAAACCTCTTTCGCCCCCTGTTACCGTTGTCCTGCTTTCGTGCTCAACCAACCCCAAGCTTTGACAAGGGCTTGTGGAGCAACCCAGCCGAACTAACGGAAACGAGACATAGCGCTCGATCACGTGCCATGTCCTTCCGAGTGGATTATTTCTACCAATCTTGACAATAGAATTCAATGCAAAGCATCGATGAGAGCAATGGAGAATTGCCATTTCCTTCTGAGCACAGAAATCAGCCTCCTCAAAGCAGGATATAGTAAATACGACTCTTGGAGAAAATTCCATATGAAATCTAATACATTACTATGATTAAACTAATTATAATGAGTGTTATTTTATGGGGGCCAATCCTGTTGCTCCCTCTCGCTTCCTCTTATTCAGTCTCAACTCCAACGAAAGCCTAAGCCAGATCTCCAATTAATGATGGGATGGAGGAAGGGAATGTTTCCGCCGCAAATAACAAAAATCCAATGCATAATTGGAGATGACGAATAGATGTAGAGCCGACATGGCAAATTCGCCCGCATTCACCGAACCGCACGCAAAGACAGAAACACCGCTACCACCCAGGGCCAGCGCCGTGATCCACTTGAGGCTTCATTAAGCCTTTTACTGACACTATTGTTCAAGCGATTAGTATAATGCTCGTCATACCACAAGTCTAATGCACTTACTTTGCCCGAGGCTCCCAAACCGGCCCCCACAGCAACCACACACTTAGCCGTTCCGCAGCAATTTACCGGGGGCCAGATGGTAGGGTTGCAAATTACTCCAATGGCAACACAAGCTGCCACTGACTGTGTCTGACCAGGCAGCGGGAATGGGAAGGTCTGGCTGGTCTGGGGAAGAGGAATGATCTGGCTGGTCTGAGGAGGCGGGAAATTTTGGCTGCTCTGCGGAGGTGGGAAAATGACCGGGAAGGTCTGAGGAGGCGGGAAGATTTGACTGCTTTGTGGGGGAGGAATAATCTGGCTGGTCTGTGGGGGCGGAATGATCTGGCTGGTTTGTGGGAGTGGAATAATGTGACTAGTCTGCAGAG
Organism: Calonectria pteridis; assembly: GCA_022837005.1. Classification (NCBI taxonomy): domain Eukaryota; kingdom Fungi; phylum Ascomycota; class Sordariomycetes; order Hypocreales; family Nectriaceae; genus Calonectria; species Calonectria pteridis. Next base: position 95,257 of record JAKZGU010000120.1, on the reverse strand, counting down.
GCGGGACGTTCTGGCTGCTTTGGGGGGGAGGAGGAGGAGGACCATTCTGGCTGCTCTGAGGTGGAGGAGGGTTATGGCTGCTCTGTGGAGGAGGAGAATTCTGGCTACTCTGTGGAGGAGGAGGGTTCTGGCTGCTTTGAGCTGGAGGAGCCTTCTGAGTGCTCTGTGGAAGTGGGACGGAAGACGATGCGGCAGGGTTGACGCACTAATGGTCAATGTTTAGCACCGATCCGTGATGTAGGGGCCAAGTTCGTAGACATACTGTTCCAATACCTCCCACGCTAGAAATGCCAGGAAGCCCGATGACTTGACACTTCAGTGAACTGCAGCAACTCAGAAGCGACGGGAGAGCTATGCCGGCAATAGCACCAGTGAGGCAAATCCCCCCGATTGGAGCACAGGTATTGGCTCCTACACCGACACTGGCTGTCACCTGGGTACACTATTCAACACGAATGAGAATTTCTTTTTCTCACAGGGAAGATCAAAATGGGATCTTACAATGCCAGTTGCACCGGGTCCAGCGCCAGTCGGATATACACATTGGAGACCCGAGCAACAGTTTTTGGTGGGGTCGGTTGTGTAGCTGCAAGCGCCGCTGGCTGCGATACAAGTCGCTGGCAATACCGCAGCCATGGCTGCAGTGACTGCGAAGGCAGCAAGAAGAATGCTGTTCAAATACTTCATATTGGCGGAGATGTTATTTTGTCCGTTGAGTGATCTGCTCAAGTCGATTTAGGTGAAAGAAGTGGCTAGGTTATATACATTATTGGGGGCTCGTCGGATCGTGATCGATACCGTCGTTTTTGGTCCAGGCGTTCTACCTGGCGCTCGCAGAGCATTCCAGCTCATCTGTTCAGCTCCAGACCAGTATGTCGCTACCGACATGCCGGTGTGCCGACATGCGCTGTGCTGGCTGCAAACTCAAACCAGACGCTGTACCGGTCTGGAACATGGGCACTGAGAACAGAATGGTGCCTGGAATTCCAGTCGCAAATCTACGATACAAAAGCCTAAACAATGAAAATTCTCGATCCATTAAGGTTAGAGTATAAATAATACTACAAACAGGTATGAGCGAGCTCGACTGGCCGAGACCATTGCCACGTTTTCAACCGACGCACCCAGTTGATCGGGAGACACGTAATCTACCAGATCCACTCATTTCTGAATTCTGAGCATACTAGTCTCTAAATTTAAGATAGATATTTTTCTTTTGTGTGTATAACCCTTTTTTGCTCTGCAGCTTCTTCATGAGACAGAAAAGACCAAACACGACGCCCGAAGCTGGAGTTGACATAACCAAATCGTAAAATCCAAAGTTCCAAATCAATTGAAATTCTAGATGCACTTCACTTTCTTTTCTTTTCTTTTCTTTTTTTTTTTTTTTTTGGTTCTGTATGCGAATACCGGGAAGACGCCAGATTTTCTCCACCACAAGGTTAATACAGAGCCTGGACCCTTCATGTTGCATATGGCCTCGCGCGCCAGCCAGCGCACTGAGTCAAGTACGCGCAACCTGATTTTCCCCACAAATCGAGTGCGAGAAGATAGTAAGCTGAGCTATCGTGCAATTGCTATTGTAGCTCTCTTGGCACCTATGAAGAGGTCTGCAAAATCACGTACGCAGACTGCAGGATTGTCTGGCGCAGAGGTGAAGCGCCATGCAGTTCTCTTTTCCAAGCCCCAATATTTTCTCTCGAGCGATTATGCCTGAAAGCTCTGCACAGAATCGGCTTAGAGAGCGCAAAGAACAGAAATCCATGCCACGATGACGAAGTCGTAGCATGGCAACTTGACTCAGGTAAACCAATGCACCAGCCAATCTGCCTCTCCAATGACTAAATCGTGATTTAGCGCCAATCTTTGATTTGGTTGGTGTCGAATGGCATGCTGTTGATGCTAAAGCGTTCATGAGGAAGGAGTGTCCTCAAACGGTGAAGAGCGCAAGAGATCCTCTATTCCAGCATCTTCAAAGCTGTTTGAAAGCATGCGTGGATCAATCCCATCATGCTGCTGCACTTGATCATGATAGGCAAGCTGTTCTGTTTCGCCGCTGCTGCAACCCAGGTCGCCCGTATTGTTGTTCGGAAGCTGCAGTGTGCCATTGGAAAGCCACGCCCACATAATCTGTGCGATGCACAGGGGGGCTATCTCGCGCCTCATTATGACATATTCCCCATTTTCATACCCAAACTGCCTCATGTTGTCCCGTACCATGGTGCAAAATAGTAGAGACTCTGTAATCCTCTCGAGCTTGCATACCAATTTTGCTTGGAAAACATCCAAGTACGGGCTAAGGCGCTGCCTGTCCTCCGGGAAAATGATTTCGTAAATGCGCTGCCATTGGCTTTCGGCTGGTTTTCTTCTATCCTCTCGAGTGTCGATCTCGTCCAACTTCGAATCCGTGATGAACCCATAGGGCGCAGCACGAGGGGTACAACCGTGCTCCTTCCCACGGATATTTATCTTATAGCATTTATCACAATCCAGTTTATAGTAATGCTGACTTTTGAGATGCTGCTTTACGTGGCAGATTTTCTTGAATTTTCCCCAGCAGGTACCTTTGGCCTTTTTGGGATTCCGCTGGAGGTACGGACACGCAAAGCGACGCTCATCCTCGGAATCTATCTCTGTTGGAGAGTTCTCTGCGCCGTCCTGGGAGCCATCATCGCGAGATCCACGTCCGGGCTGTCTGTCCGGTTGCTTTCGGGAGCGTCTGCTTTTTCTTATGCCGCTTTTCGAATTACTCCCAACAGAGGGCGCTTGCTGATTCTGCGATTGCTTTCTGCCTGTCCCTCGCTCTCGTGACACGACGACTTCGAAGCAAAAGTTGGAACCCAACCCAGATAATTTCTCCTTGTTCTGTTCCCATGCGATGAAATCTTGTGTAGAACAAGGACTATACTCAACAAAATCGTCCAGCTCAATGCATTCTGTACCGGGGCACGTGCAGGCGGCGGAATTCGTAGTTCCAGCTACCTCCGAAGGCCGGTCCGGAATGTTCGCAGCCCAGTACCCAGCGCCCGTGGTAGCATCGGAGGAATCATTGTCCAAGATTGACCCATGAACTTCGTCAAATAAGTGATCTTCATACCACAGCTGTGATGGTGCAGGTGCTAGAGTCGCAACATCTGAATGTGGGCTGGGGCGAGAAGCTTTGGCCAGGTTGGAGAGATCGAACTCTTCACCGCCGAAGAGCAAAACAGAATCTTCCCATCGAAATTCACAAGACCATGGGAACAACGGACCCAACCCATTTGAAGCAGCCGATGGTCTGGTTGGCAGGTTGAAGTTGACAAGTTCACTGACTACTGGATTGGCAGTGGAGGTGGAAACCGTCCATGATCCCCCTCCCACTGAGGCATCTGGTTCAGATGGGGGAGGCAGTGGCGGAAAGGAGGATCCCGAGTGTGACGTAGGCTCACCGCCAAATCGATGTCGATTCAGGACTGTGAACGGCTCATCTGAGTTGACTTGGAGTTGATCGGGAATCGCGTCGCCCTGACCCACCCCTCCCCCTATGCCTTCGAACAAATCCTGGCCGTCTGCGTCGCCATATAGGACCTACAAACAAATGGCCTTATTAGCCTGATTCCAGCCATGCCATCATCACTTCATGCCTCGACTTGACTCACGCTAACTGGGGGCTTGTTTGGTGCAGATGTCCCTTCTGGGACGTTTGCGCCTTCCAGCGGCTGGTTTTCCATTGGGTTGAAGGTTGTGGAGTCGTTGTGCAAGTGGAATATGTTTTTGACAGAGAGGCTGGGGTGGGAAGCTCAGTGATGTCGAGTGGTCTGCGATGTAACAGCAAATGCAGCGAAATGGAATCCAGTGTGGTTTTTTTGTGGTGGAAGAAACATCAGCCCGATTGCGCGCCGACATGTTGGTTTTAATACTTTCTCTGAGCGAAGTACAAAAAATGTACTTCAGCTGCTCTGAATTCTGATTGGATACCCGCCTGTGTTGCTGTGTTGGTTGGGCATCTTTGGTCCCTGCCTGGATTAAAATGGGTCCCAAACAGCCAATAGAGTGCGCAGAGATGAGACAGAATGTCGCAGCCCTGTTCAGTATCTGTTGATGTAATTTTCTGTATTTGCCCATAATCACCCTCTCAAAGCAAAAATGGATTTAGGATAATGCACCATGTAAACCCTTGTCAAATTTCATTGATTATTTGTGCACTAGCTTCTACGCCACCACATTCCACACCTCTTGCTTCCATAGGATTAGGAATAGACACAAGGCTAATCAAAGAATTCCCATCGCCCTCTTCAATTGGAGCACCTCGTCGTTCTCCTGAATGGAAGGAAGTTGTTGTGGCTGGACTCTTTGCCGGGATCTCCGGTTCTGAACCCAATCATCCTCCTCCTCAATCATGATAACCTTGACCGAAGTGCAGTTAATCGCCAGCTTTAGCTCTTCTGAAGTAGATGAATCATACTCCATGCGCAAACAGGCCAGCACATCATGATGGTGGTCCAGGAGCCAAGGGTGCACAGCCGTCACAAAGTCGTGGATGGTAACGTATGGCTTCACGGAGGCTTGAACAACCAAGGGCAACAGATCTGCGGGCTTGTCTTCCTCGCAGCACTGCACCAGCATCTCATCCTCCCATACACAATCCTCATCATCTGGGTCTGAATGTTGCCCGTGATAGAACTCCCAGTCCGCCGCCCAGCGATCCATCGGATAGGCTGCGGTAGATATAGAAGACACAGGCGGTTCGGTGAGCGGCTCTTGCGAGATGGGATGATACCCTGTGCCATCCGAGGTGGAATATGGCTCATGGGGTCCTTTGGGGTTTCCAACATCCTCAAGAACAAAAATGCTCTCTTCGATCGGCCCATTGAGACGCCAGAAAAGGCGATCGAGAAGCGGATTACAAGTGGGTCCATGCCCAGCCTCCTGCTGGAATTCTTCGTAGGAAACAAGGGGTGGGGACATGGTAGCTGCTTATAGCGAGATCAGGTGATGGGCTTGAGAAGAACCAATGCAGGGTCCGAGTTATACCCTCGTATGAGTTGTTGTTTCTTGGCTTGCGGGCCCAGACAGGCTCCATCTGCAGGTGCTTGAAGGTCAGGTCAGCTCCGCAACGGCAGGGCGGGTCCTGAATTCCCAACCTTGCACGTGACACTTACCCTATAGCACTTACGAAGAACCAGGCGCAAGAATATTGCAATAACTCGAGCTTTTTCCTTGGCTGGTTATCTTGCAGTTTGTGGAGGCTAAAAGTGAGCTTTGCCGCATGTGGCCATGATACAGACAAATATACCCATCGGGGCGTTCAAAGATACTCCTTCCCAATTTCTCCGATGACACAACCCTACGAGTTTCTGGCGATTGAGATTTTCTGCAGCTGAAGAAACTGACCTTTTGATAGCGTTTAGAATTTAATCTCGAGTCAGCTACTAAAAAGCGATGCCACGATACCACCTACTTGCCTTTGGTCAACGGCTTCAACTGCACTGCCTACTAAGCGATTGTTGGTGAGCATTGGATTTTGAGAGGTGGATAATTTTCGCAACCAAGCATCATGCCTGCGGGGTTGTCGACGGAATTAGAACCACATGGCTTGGGTCTACGACTCCTGCTAGGCCACGAGTCAATATATCATCCAACTTGACCACGGTTCTCATCCAATCAGTTTTATTCCGAGAGCCAGGGAGGGTCATGTTACTTTATTTTGAAAACCAAAAACAAGAAGACTCTATTGAACAGTTTCTGTATCATAATAGAAAGGCCTTTGATATTGTGACAAACTCTAATGCGCAACTATTCTAGTGCCTCCACCTTTTCCTTGACGAATCGCAATGCGAGCTCAATGGCCTCCTGCCCAGGCTTGAAGCCGGGAAAACCTGTAAAAGCATGCGGCACACCGGGGTATATCTTTACAACAGCTTGACTCGAGGTAGCCAGCCACTTTGTGCTCATGAGAATCGTGTCATCCAGCAGAGGATCCTCCGTTCCACACATGAAGAGAGCAGGAGGAAGGGATCCCTGAATTTTTGACAAGGCCTCGATATCTTCATACAGAGGAGAGATTAATGGGTTTCGTCGCTCCTCGACCGTCATCCCTGGTGTGTAGGCCTCAGCGAACTTTTGCATCTCTTCATTGTTAATTACAAGCGGTCGCTCGAACGACGACACCTTGGGTAGATTCAAGGTCACGTCAAATTGTCCAAATGGGAAGACTGCTGCCGCGAGACGATGTTCTGGACGCGCTCGGAGGAGATGGAACACAGTCAAAACGGTGAGACAGCCGCCCGCAGACTCACCGCTAGCAACGAGAAGCCCCGCACCAAAAGCAGAAGGCCCGTTGTCAACGAGGTACTCGGCTACATCGAAGCAATCGTGCATTCCAGCAGGCCACGGGTGCTCGGGCGCAAGACGGTACCCGATGGAGATGGCTGTCAATTGGCACGCGTTTGCGTAACGCTGGAGAGCTGCATCCGCACTAAAGCTCCTATTAGCTCCCGGTGCTTTGTGGGCTGGGGTTCGTTCTATCTACTGCTGATGGGTTCCAAGGACAAAGCCACCGCCGTGAATGTGAAGAAATATGCCCTTGCTGGGCTGGCCGTTGTCTGGCCTGTACACGCGAACAGAGATGGTGCGGCCCGCATCCCTTGATGGCACCGTTGCGTCCTCGGCTGCAGGAAGGTAGACAGGCTTCGGGAGAGGAGTATCTCCCGTCTCACGCATTGCGCGGTACTTGGCGGCACCGATCTCATGCCACTTGGGCCCCTTGGAACTGAGCATCTCAATCATAGCGAGCATCTTCTTAGTGTCTTCGGCAACATTCTACTGGGCGAACCTGGAGGCGTCGAGCGTGATATCGCTGGTTATTGACATGATTAATTGCTGTGCTGTTGCCAGAGAGTAAAATTCTAGATGCAGATGGTAATTCTATGTCTCAACCCATAGTATCAGCACATACTGGTCATATTTAAACGACGCTGATAACGCTGGTAGTGGTGCCTAAATTGAACCGGCAATGGTGTTGGCTGCTTTAGCCTCGGGTGCCGATCACCGTCTCACATTGGTTGGCCAGCTCGCAATAGTCCCGCTTACGCTATTCCGTTTATCCACCAACAGTCAGCGTGTGAGATCCGATCGTGCCGGTGCATGCGCGGCTTGCCCTTTTCTGCATCCTCCGCAACCCCGGACAGATCCGCTAGGCCACTGCACGGCCCCAGAAAAGCTACCTTTCATGTCCTTATTGACGCTTTTGATAAAGGATTTCCCCCCTACGTCGAAGACTAGTTTCATTCCTCAAGATGACATGTTTTCAAAACAGCGTCTGATTGTTAGTGAGACTCGGCGACAACAACAGTGAGATGCTTCTGACAACCATATATCAATGATGCTGAGAGAGCTTTATGACTATATCAGATTACTGATGTCAAAAATAAACTTATATCCTATTTTAAGACTATTTACGATATACTATATAATACGCACGTCTTTGTTCCCGTACTTGACCTCAAGCTTGTCCATGGTACTTCCATCTTGAAGGTAATACGCTTCCCATGATCCTAGGAGATGATGAGTTTTCCCTTTTGGTCCCTTTCGTCCCAGTACAAAAAGTGCGTCCGGCGTTGCTCAACAGAGACCTTGAGACGGCTCGCGTCAACTCCAGCATCAAAATAGGCCAGCTAGCCTTTGAAGGTCGACTTTCTGGGCCGCATGAGAAAGCCCGACATGTCTATGGCACCGTGTTTGGATGTATAAATACTAGCCTTTACGTCGTCGTCGTCGTGGGACGGCCAAACCCGCTTCAAAGACGCACATCCTCTTCCGTGTGTTGCATGATACACGAGTGTAAGAGGCGTAACATAGGGACCTGTCGGTTCTTGAGCGGGCAAGATTAGCTTGAGTCGCTCGTTACCGATGATCTGGACCAGACGTGTGGGTCGAAACTTGGTGTCAACTGACTGACAACAAGTGTGATTCTTATCGCACTTTTCCGACCACTTTGTTGCCAATGCATGAAAAGCTGGCTCATCAGCACGTTCCGGCGGTGCGTAGGAAAAACCATCTTTTCAGAATCTATGTAATTAGTTAGATTTTATAGGATGTATCCAACCAGAACTCCATACCTTTTGGCAGCCATATTGTAAAGCTGAATTTACGAGTGGATTGATAGTAATAGATTATTTCTAACGAAATTGACTTTCCGCGATTGTACTCGAACCCACCAATTTTACAATGCGCAAACGAGAAATCATCCGAAGACTCGAATGCCATTCGGGGAGAATTGGCAATCATTCGGCAGATGTAGCAGCCGAGATCGGATGCTGTGATTAAATCGGGTATACTTTTGTGATGATCCTTCTAATATGGCTCGGGCGTTCGTCTAAAGATAATGTCGCAAACAGAGCAGAGGTCGGTGGGCATCAACGCGATGCACACGGGCTGCAGTGAGGCTACAGACATGGCGATGGAGCGAGGAAGATTCAATTTTAGGCTTCCAGGCGCATGCTGAATTGAGCTGACCGTTACCCCGGTGGGCTCGTCCAGCCCACGCATCAGCTGTAAGTAAATAGGCAAGGCGAAAATTAAGCCCACCTTGACAATTCAGTGAGGTTTGCCCAGGATCCACTTCATCGCCTCATTCTGACGCTATCGTGCATGCTCACAGCCACAACCCAGAGCCTCGCTTTCGTAAAAGATGGCATTCGGGTTCAATCACCCAGCTCTATAGAACTTGATACAGAATTTTCGACAGGAATTGGTTTTGTTTTCGTCACATTCACTGCCAAGAACACTTCCACACTCATCTAGGGTAAGCGCCCACGATTTGATGAAGAAATTTGAACCAGGCATAAATTCATAAACCAAGCTACATTTTATTGGCCTAAAACTCAGTGATATTGTTATAATCAAGAAATTATATAATACTACGATTTCCAAATTTCCATTTTTGTTCATGTCTTCATAAGTTACAGGGTTTGTATCTTTCACTTCTACAACTATCAACCACATAAATACGTACCAAGTCTCCGATGAGATAGTCACATCGAAAGTCAGGTAGAAAGGAAAGAATACATGTGAAGAATTCTGGATTGCAATCTATAGCTCCTTTATCAAGGAACTGGAGGACCGTTGCCCGTCACCTTCACACCTGTATCAAAAGTATTTTCGAGCCAAACCCTTGTGAATGATCAAAATATGTGAATTGTTGGCTGCTTTATGCAAGCCCTAGAATATATACAAAAAAGATATTTGCACTGTCAAATTAGGACCATGCCTTTCGCTTCGCTTTCATCCTTGATACGCTCTCATCGTGATACCCATGTTTCTAGTGACTCCGATACCCGAACAATCTAACCCAGGAACTCCGCAAACAGTCAACCGCTGATATTATACGTCCATGGACCCGCCAATTTTCGTCTAGTACATGCCGGCAATGGCCAGGCCAGCCAGGCCAACAACGGCCATCGCGATGCCGCTCAGCTTTGGTGAGCCGCGAACCCTGCTGCTACTGCTTTCGGCCATGATTTCGTTGTTGCTACCGATAGATGCGGCAGCCGTATGGCTTGTCGAGGCAGCGGCCACCGTCGATGAAGCCTCTGTGGTGGTGGTTGCTTCTGTTGTCGATGCTTCCGTCGTCGCAGTCTCTGTGGTCTTGGTATCCGTCGCCGTGAGCTTTGCGGTCGTGGACCTTGACTTGGTTTTGGAATGCGACTGGGTGGCCCACTTGTAGCTGTTGCACGCGGATGTGATGTTGGGGTAGTCCTTCAAGGCGCTGCTGATCTCGGGGACATTGCTGCACGCGCTCAAGAGGTTGGAGACGTCGGTCTTGTGCTTGCTGGCCCAGCTGGAGAGGTTCGACACGTAGGATGTGTACTCGTCCCCCATTGAGCCCGTGACGAGAGGAATTTCACATGCGTTGGTGAGGGTGGCGGTTTGTGTCTGTTCGGCCAGGTAGCTGCTGAGGGACGCATTGGCGGTGGGCATGGCGGTTAGGACAGGCATGAGGTCGCTGGCCATGGAGTAGCAGCCACTGAGGCCTCTTGTGGCGCCGAAAATGTTCGTCTGGGCGGCGCCGTCGATGGCGACGGTTAATATCTGCTGGCTCATCTTGGCGGTTTGTTTACTGAGCACAGAGATGTGATGCGATGCTGTTTCCCAAGCGGAAAGCGGACGGCGACGACTATTGTAGAGAGGAAGAAGAGGCCAAAAGGGGGATTTCGCAGCCCAACCAACAACACACAGACGAACCATCCATCGCCTTTAACTGATTGTGGATTGTGAGATGTGACCCCTGCCGTGAGATTGCAGTAGCATGCATGGGTACATCTGGGCCCAATCGGGTCCCCAGCACTGCTTAGCCTCCCCACATGCTCCAAGCTCGAAAATCATCGCGATTAACGATTTTGTTGCTTTGTCGACGGGAATGGCTGCATCTGTGTTTATTCTGCATTAAGTCTTTTCGAATTCTCCAAATATCCTTGCTCAAACTGCATCTAGCTCTGTGTTCGCATTGCGTTAGCTGGTCATCCGCCATCACGTCCCAGTGTGTTGTGTAAAGCTGTGATGCCGTCACATTCACAGATGCCAAATTTGCTCTGAAACAGATGGCCCCACCTCCGTTTCAAGTCCCGGCCGGGCCATGCGCTCCGATACTGATGGCCTGTTTCTACTGGCTCACCATTTTCAGGTCTGGCGTCTCGACGCAATAAGCCTCAATTTCGCCCCTTCTTGGCGCTAGGTCTCTGGAAGAAGGGAACAGGCGCTCGGTGGTTTATTCGGCCACAGACGTGATGCCGGCGCCGATGCTAGGCAAGCCAGTTGCCTCTCATTCTTGATGGGACCATGGTCGATTTGCGAAAGCTTGATGCGCGCGGTTTTATCCCAATAGAGGACGCGTTGTTACGCTCCTCCGCCCTGCAGAGAATTCAAACTGCAGATCAGCGAGGGTCGTCGAGATGAAGGGGGTCCATCTTATGCATACATGCAGCATTGCTTTTTCGTATTTTCTTATGCTATTTTCATATCTGTAGTATATTCACCCACCATCTTCTTCGTTCCCCAGTTCATGCGGCCATTTAATTGCGGCCTAATTAATCCATTTAGCCTTTCATCCCGCAAGCTTAATTACCCACCACACGCTGTTCAATGGGCCGATCGGCCGATCGACGCGAAACTTCGGTACACTGGATTAATTTGATGGATACAGGTGGTCAAGGTCTGGGCCGAACCACTGGTAGGTATAGGTTGAATATTTGAGCATGCAGTGTCTACAATCCCTACGCCCTGGTCTTGTAAGGCGGTTTTTCTTCTTATGGATCTGACTCTTCCTTGCTCGCGCGCCCCGGCTAGTTGAATTAAGAAGAAAAAAATGTCGCCATTGAAATGATCTTGGATATGTGCAACCTGGCAAATATTTCGAGAGAGTTTGGTTGTTGAAGCAGACTTGACAAAAATCTGCCAACTCTTTGTCGCCATTGCTGGAAAAATGAACGTGCGCTGGCTTGCTCCCGGCATTGGACCAGCAGATTATATCGTCCGTTTCGCTCGCGTCATTATAACGTTTCACTGCATCAAGATGCGGCCATTGTTCGGCTTAATGTAAATTCCGTGTGTACATTGTTATCGGAATATCGACACATTAAGTACACCTTAGTGAATCCCAATATTGCGACAGAACGTATCAAGAGCCCGGTTCTCTCCTTCCTCTATGGCACTGCACCTGGTCATTGAATCTTGGTCCAAAATTGAAAGGCAAGATGGAGCATTCGCTTTGAGACAGAGTAAATCGGTCCTTTTTGCGTCTGGTGAAAATTGGGTTGAATTCAAGTTTGACCTGAGGGAGCGAATCGCGGCAACCAAAGCCGAGAAAGACCACACATCCGAAGAAGGGTGGCGAAATCCGGCGGTTACTTTATCCAGACGAGACCGAAAATTTTAATTGGCCTGGAAGGATAGGTAGGGAGCTAGTGGAGCGCTAAAAGATGGGAATTAAGGCTATATTTGGAGGCTTGTTTTGTCTGGTACAAGTAAGAAATAGATCAAGTAGGGCAAAGCGGGGTCGTGGTTCAAGATGGTGACAAACCTGTAGCATCTGACTATTAATTATAGATAAATGCCAGCTTGGGGACCGAATAAAACGATTGCTTTACCAATCAATTTGATTTGACCAAGCAGGCAGCCTTCTCCTAACACCAGAGCATCTGCGACTAGATCGACATGGCCACATCGCTGGGAAAGCAGCCCGATGCATCAGGCTTCGGGATTATGGGTGCATTTTGTACCAGATGCATGTCAGCCTCTGTCCATACTGAAAGTGGCAGGTCTTTCGTGAAGACCCAACCCCGTGCCCCTTGAGCAGGCCATGGACACGATGCGAGCAGCTGTGGAGAATGGACCAACCTTATGGAACGCGGCCGAGTTCTACGGTACGCCAGGGTACAACAGCATGACCATTGTGAAGCATTATTTCAGCAAGTACCCGGAACATGTAGACAAAGTGACGCTATACGTCAAGGGCGGCGCCAAGGGCGGCCAGGTGGTAGCGGACGGGTCGCCGGAAAACGCCCGAAGATCCCTGGACAACATCGCTCAGCTGGGTGGTGTAAAAAAGGTGGATGCATTTGGTTATGCCAGAAGAGACCCTACCGTTCCTTTCGAGATCACGCTAGAAGTCATCCAAAAGGAGTACATTGACGCTGGGAAAATAGGTGGCTTTTTTCTGTGCGAATGCAGTGCAGAAACCATCAGAGAGGCATGCAAGCACATCAGGGTCGTCGCAGCCGAATTGGAGCTCAGCATGTTCTATTCCGACATTCTCAACAATGGCATTGCTGCAACGCGAAAAGAATTTGACATTCCCATCATAGCATACTCCCTTCTTTCCAAAGGTGTACGTACAGACGAACCTTGCTCGGCGAGCGCAATCCCACTGACCAGAGTAGCTGCTCACCGGCAGGTTCACAGACGTTTCTCAGTTCAAGGAACTGGGCATGACTTCCATGGCGCCTCGGCTGCAGCCGGACGCACTGGAGAACAATTTCCAGCTCGTTCGCCAGACCGAGGTCATGGCTCGGAAGAAAGGGTGCACGCCCGCGCAGCTTGCGCTCGGATGGATCCGGAACCTGAGCAACGACCCCGAGCTGCCAAAAATAGTACCGACCCCGGGCGCCACGACGCCAGCTCGCGTGGCGGAAAACGCTAAGCTGGTTGCTTTTGACGACGGAGAAATGAAGACGCTCCGAAATTTGATACGAGGCTTTAGGGTCGTGGGTGAGCGAGTTCGGCCCGGCATGCCGCACGATACCTAGCACAATGGCAAATCGCTTCGGTTAGCACCATTTAGGATCGGAATAGCTGACAGGAACGGGTTGAGCGAAAGGATTGCAGTGCGGCCGAAATTTGTCAATGACGCTACAAAGTTCACGGCACATGTATTTTCACGGGAAAAGAATCATGATTGAACAAATATTCGGTATCGAATCTATGGAAGAGGATGTCTAAGGAGCGTGATGGGCCCCCGCCGTGCGACTGCGCTAAATCAAGATGGAAGTAGCAGTATGATTGGGGTTCATGAAAGTATACGGGATGTGGTTGTCTTCCATGGCAGTAACTTTGGCGTCAAATTCGCCTTTGAGAGCACGCAGTGCCTTGAGGAACTCGTGGCTGTGCTGGGCCACCTTCTGATCGACGGCATCCGTGCTGTGAGCGTAGTACTGCCTATGAGGGTCCAGCAACCCCATGAGCGTCTGATCGGGCGCCGCCTTGAAGATGAGTAGCCACGGCACCTGAGCGGCAAGTAGCCACTCCCTCTGTCGGTGCGTGGGCAGCGCCTTGAGCCTCGGTGATCTTGACCTGGACATCAAGCTCTTTCAAACTTTGGGCAGTGCAATGCGCCGTGAGCATGTTCGTGGCATACGTCTGGGTGGCTCCTCACATAGAAAGCATGTTCTTAGCATAGGAGTAGTTCTTGTACTTCTTGTCCTGCAAGCCCTCGGCCGTGTTGCGGAAACCACGCTTCTCCAGATCGTTGGGGAGGTAGCCGTCGACAAAGTTGATGTGATCATACTCGTAGCGGATAAAAGCGTACAGCTAGTCAGGATTCAAGCCAACCAAGCTCTTTATCACGTGGGTAATAAGCATGGAGCGTGCTAAATCATTCAGAGAGAGTATCTTGTACCAGTGGGGGACCATGTGCTTCATGTCAATGTTTCGATGAGTGTCCACAATCAACGACTCTTGCACCAGATGTGAGTAGGTCAAGTGTACGGAAATCTCGTGTCAAATCCAGTCGGATACCTGCGCACACGTCTTTGCGTATCTCCAGGGCCAGTCGGTTCTCTCGTCAGGGCTCACGTCCCAGCGACAGTCCTGAACAAGGAGCGAGTTCTTGTCTGCTTTAGACAGGTGGTCGGCCTATTTTCTCTGGTTTCCGTCCTTGGCGGCCTGGATAAACTCTCCAAGCGGGTCTTCAGGGATCTTGGCAATGTGTCATGGTCATTATTACTGGCGGAAGGCGATGATAACATTGGTATTCTGCCGGACCGGTACAGCGACCGTCGTGACACTGAAGAGTCGTTCACGGGCACCAACCCAACAACCATCACCATTATCCGCACGCTTCTCTCTGCACGGCTTCGATTTGTGCCCGACGCCACTCATACTCAGGATTGTCCATCTTCTGAACGCCTATCAATGCCTGGCTGATTCGTATCAAGTCCAATGTCGAGTGTGGCTGTGCTACTTATCTCCCAGTCCCATATTTTCGTTGTCTTGGTCTTAATATTCTCCAGCAAAGAAATCAACTTGAATTATATCAGCTTCCCAGAAATTATCTTCCCTCTTAGTTCGCGTCGGAGGTTCCAGATTCGTTTGCCGTAATCTAACGTAGACTCTCCCCAACGTTTCCTGTCGGTGCTTCTGATCTCCATCTCTACAGCCCTTTTACCGCTCCAGTTTTTAATAGTATCAACACCTTCCCAATGTGGCTTTGAGGTCAACCTTGTCTGATCTTGATGTTGCCCCACAAGCAGCCATGCGGTTACCTGAGGATGTGGGAGGCTTGCAAGAACCGCGCTCTTATAGGTACCGCTGTGGTCAGTGTACTCTAGCCTAGCCCCTCTCCTAACCAGCAACTTGACCGAATTAATTCTGCCGGTTGCAGCCGCGACCATGAGAGGTGTACCAAATGGGGAATCTTCTTGCTCAATGTCAGCTTGCACATTGAGGAGTAGGATGGCCATCTCGGGCAGATCCCGATGAATCGCTACACAAAGGGGGCGCAGCGTGTCCTCAGTCTTTAGGTTAACATATCTTTGTAGTTGGGCTGGCGTTAGGCACTTGATGGTTCTTTTGAGCAGCGAGATGTTACTTCGGCAAATGCCATAGTCGAGTGGATTCACGGGCCCGGGAGGTATCAGCGACAACCAGCCTGACTGGAGAATGTAGTCGGTGAAGGCAATTTGCGACAGAACTTTATGGATCCCGCAGACGCCGTTTCTGTCGCAAGCCAGCGGATCTACTCCGTGTGAGACGAGATAATCGAACATTTCACCAGGTGACCGTCTTGCAAAGAACAACTTATGAGGTGCAGGTGGAGGTGGAGGTAGAAATGGAGGTGGAGGAGGAGGTGGCGGTGGAGGTAAAAATGGAGATGAAGATACAGATGGAGGTGGAGACAGAGATGAAGATGAAGATGAAGATCTAGATGTAGAAGATGAAGGGAGATATGGAGGTAGAGGTCGATGTGAAGGTAGAGGTGGCGGTATGCGTGGCGGTGGCCGAGGCATGGTTGAGATCAGTACCAAGTTTGATCCATATGGACAGATAAATTCCAGCGCCGATGGGCAGTACGTTTCAAGGAGCTTCGCCATCTCCAAATGCCTATTTTTCACCGCATGCGCCATGGCTGTGTGACCCAGCTTATCCCTCAACTCTACCTCGGCCCCGCATTTAAGGAGCTCTCGAGCGATTATGATACGATTTTGTTGCGAAGCTATAATCAGTGGTGTTTCGAGCTGGGAGTTCTGTGCATTCATATTGCATCCATGCTTGATTAGTATTTTCAGTATCTCGACATTGCCCGAACGAGTTGCGCGATGTATCGGGGTTTCTAGGAAGACATTGCTTTGATCAAGCAAGAGAGGTAATATTGCAGCATCAGGCCTTGATCTGGACTCAGTAGCTAAGTCTGAGCGCAGAAGATTTCTACATGACCGTTAGTGCATAACTCTCATAAATTCTAGTGATATGGATATTACCGGTAGCCCTGTACGTTGTCTTTAATATGGCTCAGTATTGTCTTGAGGAGTTCTTCCTCGTCATCATCGACCGCAATGAAGATTGGGCTGCTTGGCTCGTCGTACCAACAGATGCCCTTCTCCAGAGTGGCGGTGAGAATTTTCTTCAAACAGCTGGGGGAGTAGAGAGAGGAGGCTGCATGCTGTCGCAAGTCCCAAAATTTGTTGTGGTGACAGACAACGCCCGTGACGTCGGCCCCCTCCGCTAGCAGCCACTCGATAATTTGGTTTCTGCAGGTGCGAATCGCAGTAAACAGCGGTGTGCAGCTGCGACAGCTTGGCATGGTCTGATTAATCGAGCAACCATGGCGTACAGCAGTCTGACACCCCGATAAATCTCCCTTCAAGATGGCACTCTCAAAGAACATGTCCCGCATATAATTGTTGACTGAGGCGGACCCAGTTGGCCCATCAAATATCTGCGGATCAATGTTCATGTTCATGATTTCTTGGCGGTTCCATTGGCCCGGAGGAGGAGATCCAGCCTGAAGTAAACATTGGGCTATGTCAACGCGGCCGTTTCTGAGAGCGTAGTGGATAGGAAGATTGCCACCCGCGTTAACTATTCCAGGTTTGGCTCCACGAGCAAGGAGGAGTTCGCAAACAGCAAGGGCACCTCCTTCTGCCGAATAATGAAGAGGGGTGTCTCCAGACTGAGTGGGGATATCGATGTTTTGGAGTAACTCGTGGTCAAGGATGTAATTTATGATGTCTTGCTTGTTGTTGTAAGCAGCCAAATGCAACATGCTCAGGTTTGCATCGAGTCTCCCGTTTCGTACAATCCCGGAACAAGTCACTTGCCAATCTGACACAGCCGTTGTTGATTCCTTCAACCATATCAGCAGAGAAAGGTTCTGGCTTTTAGCAATGTAGTGGATTGTCGACCAGCCATCTGCTTCCTGGCAAAATGGGTTCCCCCCCATCTCAACAAGAAGTTTTACCATGTTCCAGTTCCCTTGTTTTGCTGCCACGGTCACACTAAGGTTTGGTTTACTTCCCGTGCTTAGCCTAACTCCCTTGTTAATAAGAGCCTTCACCATCATTTCCTTGTTCGTACTGGTTCCACGAACAACTAGGTCAATGAGATCGTTGGCGAACAGTGTTCTCTCCTTTATTGCACTCAAATCTGTATACAAAAGAATAGTTTCCAAAGTAGACAAGTTTGAGTTGAAGCAAGCAGCCTCAAGCAGGGAGAACGCAACTTTGCGATTACCAAATCGGCGCCGGTGAACATCGAGACCATATTGAAGTAGTCCCTTTACAAAATGCTGGTTTAGGAAAAAGGAACGCTTTCGAAACAAATCGTACATGATTTCCATGTCTTTGAGGTTCGACAATAAACGGGAATTTTCCACCACGCTCTCGATGAGAGATAGAATCGTATGTGTGCATAAGTGCCCTTCCGGTTGCCTTAAAAAGGCTTCTATAAAAGGCATAAGGGCTGTTTTATCCCGTGCACTCTCATATGACGAAATAGCTTCGTATTGGACAAGGATTTGAGCGACCGAGAGACAAAATCTATCGCAGGGTGGTCTCGAGATGGGTGGCCCGCCTGGCGCAAACCGGTCTTCGCAACGGCAAATACTGTTTCGGCCCATCACGTTGCAGAATGTTTCCCATATGTGCTTCCCTTTCATGTTTTCCTTTCCGGGTGGGAAGGTGAGGGTTTCTGGAATGAGCAAGTTCAATGTGCGGCTCTCCACTCTCGCGCTTGTCGAAGAATGGTTGTTGATGAAACATCGCTCTAATAGTCTCTCAAAGGGAGATCTACCAATATTGTCTAGTCCGAACGCATTGTATAGCGATTTCAAATAATGAACAAACTCATACGTGCATGAACTTCCAATATGATGCAATGGCGTTGAGCCGTCATGGCCCTCCACTTCGAAACTAACGCCCTTCGCAAGCAGTGATTCAAAGAGCTCTTGGGAGCCCATTTCGGCTGCCGAATGTAAAATGAGGCCTCTTGATTGGAAGAACTTCATATCTGCAGGACAGTGCCTCAAGAGCAGAATAGATGCCTCAAGATTGCCCGATGAAATGGCCAATGGTAATGGGGTCATCCCCGCAGCAGACGGCGTAGACAAACTCTTGAGTAAGTCGGGTTCTGCATTAAGCAGCATCTGCAAGACATCAATATTCCCCTTACAGGCTGCAATATGCCAGGCTGTTTTGCCTTGATTGTCTCGGTCGACCAAACTCACTCCTTCTGTTAGTAAAAACTGCACCGCTTCAGCGTTGTCCGACCAACAACTAATGTAGAAACAATGTTGGAGTTCCGAGCACAGAGTGTCGACAGATATACCAGACGAGATCAACAGGGACATGATTTTCTTTGTTTCTGTCGACTTACTCTTCGCTGCAAGGCGCAGTAGCTTGCGAACGATATGCTCCCACCGTTTCGCATCCACACGACCACGCAATTTTCCAAGTAGCTCGGGTAGGTCAGCGATCACACCTTCCACAATGCCTATTTCAATTCCTTTCAGAATTGTCTCATAGTTCAACGAATCATAAATTGCGTTTCCCACAGATTCAGGCATCGCTAAATGCTTTTGTTTAGCAAGAATCAGCGCGGAGGGCGCCAAGCATCTCCACTGGGGAGCAGCATTCTCTCCAGTGGAAATTTTCAGAACGGCTTCCACAATCTTTGCACTGCAGCGAAATCTCCCGATGGTACAATTATAGAAATAATCCACTACGTCGTCGTAGACTGCGGTTGATGGGTGGAAAAGAGGTAATGCGTTATGAGGAGATGGACATCTCAACGCCCAACCAAGGACGCTATGTCCATTCGCAATTTTAAAATTGAAGTATCGGGTATCCTGAAAAGAACCCGAGGTATCCGCACCGTGGTCCAATAGAATTCCCAATATCTCAAAAAGATCAGCGTGGTCATATTGAGCAGGTGGGGCGGTATATAGGATATATGCCACGACGTCCAATGGCCGTCCCAATGGCCCGGGAAGGTTCGTGTTGACACCTTGCTGCATCAGCCACTGGCATATCTTTTTCAGGCCAAGCCTTGCAGCCATATTCAGTGTAGTAGAAGCAAAATTCAGAACAGCAGCCAAATGGATGCCTAGCTGCTCGTCGGTGATTTCAGCTTCGCAATCCATAGATATATGACGGTCCGTCATTACAAGTCGAAAAGGACGAGTTAAAATTTCCAAACACCAATTCAGAAAGGAGCCAGATTTTCTTTGGTTAAATAGCAATTTACACCATGACAAGGCTGGTTCTTGGTTAAACACCAACCTCCAAGCCTGGCGAAGGGACGCTGGGATGTATTGTCGATCAATTAACAGTGCCGAAAAAGTGTAAAATGGATGATTCTGGTTTCTTTGAGATATCCTTTCAAGTTCTTGGCTTTCCAGCGTTGTTGGCCTTTGGTCAAAGCAAGGAAACATCAAGAACCTCAAAGCAGTAACGGATAGTGTTTGGAAAGCTTCTGTTTCTGAATACCGGAAGTCATCCGCGGAGTCGCTGGTCTGAAGATACTCCATCACCGTAAAGTGAGAAAGCTCAAAATATTTTCCGTCCACAGATTTACGAAGAAGGCATCCGCAGCGATAGGAAATTTCTGTTTCATCAATAAAGTCATCCTCGTCGATTTCGTCGGCTTCATCTTCAATAGATATCGCTTCGTATAATTGACGAATAGATATCCAGTGCTGACCAAGACTAACCCAATGGAGAGCCTTGCGAACAAGCTCCTGAGTTTTGGGGGGGCATTTCCTGACTCGATCCAAAACTCTATCGTAAGTACCGAACAGGGTCGGGGGTAGCTCCTTCAGTGCCTTTCTCCGCGCTTTGTTATTTGGCATTTCACTAATGTGATCAATTTGGCAAGCTACCCAGCGAAACCTAGGTGGAAAAGATTAGAAAGTTGTGAAAAGCACTAGTCGTCCGCACTCACATGCCACGAGCACCTTTGACTAGGGTGCGAAAGATTTCCTCATGGAATTTAGGGCTGTTCACTTCAAGATCCTTCAGTCGCTTTCTCTGCCTGATTTGAGCCAGAGTATAAGCTTCCAAGTCTTCGGTATGGGCCTCAATCTCAATTTGGTCGTAGTCGTCCAACTCATCCCGAATTTCTTCCTCTTGGCGACTAAAAAATGCTGCGCTGATGACTTCGGAGCTGTGTGCAAGTGACTTCACAGTTTGTGTCATGTCAACAATATTCCTTCCACACTCATCAAGGCCATCGATCACAAGATAGACTTTGTCGAATAAATTGGCCATATCGGTGGCAAGTGTAAGAAGGTCTTCTTTGCTTGGTTGTTGTGGCAGCTGATTAGGAAGGTTCAACCTATCAAAATATGCCTTGAGGAGGTCGAAGGCATCCTTCTTCTGTAAACCAAGCTGTAGCGCAAGGGCTGAAAGAACATTCTCAGGCCGGTGAGTTTTGGTGTCTTTATAATCACAAAAAGCATAGCACAATGCAGTGGAGTCGTTCGTTTCCTGCAAAAGCGTCTCAACCACTGCTCCACAAAGGACAGTCTTGCCGCCTCCTAGTGCGACAGGAGAGATTAGAATAATGATTGGAGGTGCGACTATCGAAACATACCTGGAATCCCGCTGAGCCAAAGCTTCGCATTTGGAAGCTGCCTCCAACGTTGGAAGGTCGGGTGGGTTTTGGTGAGCCATAGCCCTGTCATCGGATGACGAAGCCCGAGGCTCATCTGAAAGTTATCCTGCGGGTTTATGCGTAGGAAGAAATCAAGCACCTCTTTGTGTATCTGATTTAGCCGCAGTTGCGTGTCGAAATCAAATTTATTCTTCATGGTCTGGTTGATTTCATCCTGTTTTGCCAGACACTTCAAGAGGGTATCCATGCTGTCGGCCGAAAGCGCGAGCTGGAGAGTTGAGCAGTGGCCTGCGAGCTCTGAAGATAGCTCCTCGGTTTCAGATAGGGTAAGAGGCCATTTTATGTGGTGTAAGACTGATTTAAGGGATCTTCCGCGCTCGAACTCCTCGTGGTATTTCCGGAGCTTCCTCTCAATGGCAAGGAGTGTGTAGCGACACGCATTGAGATGCTGTGCCTTGAGAAGACATTTCGGATTTTCTTCTTCTAGGGAAGCGGCTAGAAGCTTTAGATTTTCCAATATTCCTGCAAGGTTCCTGGTCTCGGCAGCGAGATCGCGAACCTTGGACGGGGCATCTTTGGCCTCCTTGGCAAACTTTGTGATGAGCTTGAAAACAGTCCCAGAGAGTTGTACAACGCCAGCAATGCTAGTAGCAAGAGATATGGGATCGGCCATTTTGTTCAGATTCAAGATTGAAGGTGATACAGGTATAGAAGGCCCATTTTCGTGTTGCTACCGCGGTTTTAGAAGCGAAATGAAAGACGAAATGAAAAAAAAAAAAAGAAAAACGAGGCCAGCCTGATCGGTCGCATTATGACGGAAGGCGTCTGGTTGCCTTGCGGGGCTGATTCGAAAGCTGAGTAAGTGATGCCAAGGGAGGGTAGTATGTGTGGTAAGATTTAATGCACAATTACACCAAGAGCCCGGCACAGCTTTGGTATTGGAGGAATCAGCCCTCCATGGCACATTTTGCCTGCACCTCGGCTACGCTATTTTTCTGTTTACCCAATTACCAAATACCCCAGCCAAAAATGCCTCACCATCTTCTCCCACCTTCTCTCATCTTTTACCGCTTTCGGCGTGCCTCGCCACCATGAGTCCCGGTCAATGTTTCATTCACGATATGCAAAGCCTCATTGCATCCTCAGACATTTCTTTTGATTATAAGTATTTGTTGCACCTCAAGGGACTGGCTTTTCTGCGCAAGATTGACCCCAACGATGCCAAGTCGAGAACACAAATGGCCGTATATCTGTAAGGCGAGACGCGCACACAGCGCCATTCTCTGCACCATCTATCACTATGGGGCGACTTGGCAAGTCCCTCACCCATCAAAGTACAATGGTCGCGTGGCCCAATGGCAAGGCGTCTGACTACGAATCAGGAGATTGTGGGTTCGACCCCCACCGTGACCTACCTTTTCTTTTTGAAGTTTGCGGCTCTGGATGTGAGTACAGGGAAGGCGATATTAGGGATTATGTTTTTTTTCATCGTTCTGTTTTTATTGAGTATTACAACTCAGTCTTGCCTATTCAAGTAGGTAGTCCGTACTCAATGGAATAATCACACCTCCACAAACCTGTTATGTGGGGCAACAGAATGTCAGCCACTGCCGCTAAAATTGCAGTGAAACCGTAATCCGTCGGGCCGAATCCCTCTACCTGTCAGTATCACCACAAGCATGCTTGCATTTGTTGGAGAATCATCGCCACTCTCTTTAGTAACACTTTGCAACCAAAGCAACGTAGGGTTAGGTTAGTACGGGGGTGTTGTCTTGGCAGAATCAAAAGGATAAGGAAAGTGTTTGAAGATTTCAGCTATGCTATGTATAGATTTGGTTGACACTAAGTAAAAGGTAACAATCCAACCGACCTATCGCAACTTTGAAATACAAGTCTGGGGCCATTATGGGCTTAATCATGGTATTAAACTATGCGAACCAACCCATCATCTAACAAGCGGCACAAGATCCCGTCGCGCTCTCCTTGTTCTCATCTAGCTATATCACGGGTCAGTTATCTACGCAAGTCGCAACATATTAAAGCTCGTTACTAACCATGGAGGAGCGGAGAGAAGAGGACCTTGGAGTGTAGCGCAGTACTGGCTGTCGGGATCGACGCTGTCCGAGAAGACGATGGCGATGCCAGTGCAGTTAAGCATGCCGAATCCAGTGACAAAGATAGTATCGAAAAACTGCTGCGCCTCGTCGCAGTCGGTGCCAGATTGGCAGCAGCTCGTCACAGCCGCGGCGCATGCTGGGTCAACGGTGCCAGCGACGGGGTTCGTTCCTCGAGGAAGATCCTTGTGGGCTTGGGGCCAAGGAGTGATTTGTTGGGCCGAAGCCAAGGCAGCGACTGTGGAAGCGAGGAGAATTGAAAAGTGCATTTTGTTTATGGTGGTGGAATAGCCTTATTGATGAGATTGGAATACAAGTGTTGTACCGTAAAGTGATTTGTATCAATGGTGATGCCGTCGAGAACAACTGCGAACTCCATCGATTTTATAACAAAATCCTTAACCACTATCGCCTTCCATCTTCCTCGTGGCTTTTTCCTAAGGACGATTATTTGGCCTGAAGGCCCCCATCATACTCTGTTCGCCAACTATCACGCTGCTGACAATTGGGGGCTCCTCATTTGGATGGCAGCGTGAGACGTCGACACGCTTTGTTAGCGCTTGGCGCTTGGCCGCTAGGGCTTAAATCAGCGAGGCTTGACCAACAAGACACAGCTAGGTTGAGCATTGGTGCCGGTTTTACCGACAGACCGCAGGTGCCGACAGGCCGCAATGCGTCGGTAGGCATTTGCGTGTCTCAAACGGCAATTTTGCCCTTGTACGACGGGACCTTCCCATCGTGATCATCTACATACAACAGACTTCAGGCAGAAGCTTAATAGTTAACCAATACCAAGACCGCACTCATACGCGGCTTCGACATCCTGCGATAACTGGGGCCCCAACAACTCTATCCAGGCACAGGTCCTTGTCTGGCTCTCACGTAATGAACATGGACGTGGCGCTCATTCCCTTAAACACGCGGAGTCATTTTTGGATCATAAGGATCCGTCTATCCACGATGCGAAAAAATGCGGTGCGGTAGTTCTATCGCGGTGCGGTCGTGGTGGCTCAGCCTTTGTCATACTAGCCCTGACCGGAGTTTTTACGTGTATGGACTTTAGGAACAAAAGCAAAGCTATTCCCGCCGACAATGCGGGGCTCTAGTCAGTATGCAGTAAATACGGGTCTGTGATACATAGAAAAATAGCTTCCTTGCATTCGTGGCTGCTTCATCGAAAGATGTTTACCAAATTTGAGTTTTTAGAAGCCCGATGACATGAAAAGTTTGTGACAAAGGCACATCAACGAGACGAGGCGTGCAAAATGGATAGCCTCCCCCGAACGTGGCGGTGAGTTAGTTCGTGTTCAGCTACCGTTTTTAGTGAAAGGTGGTGAGCTGTCAGGTAAAATACGTGTATTTATCGAACCTAGATTGAGGCATAGTCATGAAGCTAATGCGCGGTAAACGGAGGCGCTGGAACGCCCAAAGAAAGGGTGTCGCGGACGCTGCGGCGGATAAGACGAACAGTCACCTCCAGGTCATCCGACGGATTACCAATTTTCCAGACTGCTCATCTATTTTTAATCGCCTATCACGACGAGACAATTTTGGGATCAAAACACCGACGGAAATTTGCTCTCAAGGCCGGTGTAGTCCAAGGAGGCTGAGAATTTGCTGCACTGATTAGGGCAGCGGCGCTGGATGGAGGTCCAGCAGACACAGGACTCGGTCGTCTGCGATATCTTATGTAACCACTCACTCTCATGATTTTTTAGTGGACATTTTACCGCGGCATCTAACTTTTCACATTGCTTCTCTTTAGTTTGACTACCCTAATCTCTCACGAGGCCAAGACGCGGGGCATTCATGGTAAGGACGGGGATCGATGTGACGAAAAATGCGGACAACCTCTCACAAATAAGAGAATGCTGGTATTTCGCAGTGTTTCGTGCGGGTTCAAGTCAGCAGCCTACTGCATAGTTACATAGCAAGCAGTCAGTTTGATCATGTTGCATGGATGTGAGACGTCCCGCATGTGATGCTCGACGACAGCCCCTTCTCCACGCCAGCCCACAAGAGGCCAGTAGCAGTGAAAGAGAAAATATTCTAATGGGAAAGATGGACAAAAAATTCTCCCACCAGGCGAACCTGATGGGAAGCAGTCTAGGTGAAGTTTTCAACCAGCAAAATTCCTCTCTCGGCCTGGAGCCTCATAGAGCAGGAAAAAACCCGTGCACCAGGATGTGGAAGAAAGAAAAAAAAAGAAAACTGGATTCTGGCGGAAGCGATTTTCTTTAATAGACGAGGTGGCGAGTTATCGGAGAAAGCTCGTAGGTTCGCTCACCTCTTCGGGCTGATGCTACCGAGAACGCTGTCACCTTGATGAACCAAGCAGCTGACTTTGTGGTTGGCCTCGATCACGCGGAGTGACTCATCAAGCTAGGCCAGCCACTGCGTTTACAAAGATACCAGACAATTGTATCCTCGGGCGCGCAAGTGATGATTCGGCTTGGTAGCAACTGAACATGGCAGCCACACCGTAAAATACGATGGTGGGCGATTGGTTTGGATAGACGGCTGAATGGGTCAGGTGTGGCTGAGAGGCGTTATTTCCACGTGAGATGCATTGCACAACAAAATGTCGAAGCTAAATGGGCATTGACTGAGTGTGATTC
Organism: Calonectria pteridis; assembly: GCA_022837005.1. Lineage (NCBI taxonomy): Eukaryota > Fungi > Ascomycota > Sordariomycetes > Hypocreales > Nectriaceae > Calonectria > Calonectria pteridis. The sequence goes on along the minus strand of JAKZGU010000120.1, from coordinate 69,663 downwards.
CTCCAAGAGCGAAGGCTGACTGGTTTGTGCTCGCCATGAGGCGTTAAGTGCGGTAGGTGCGTCTTTTTTTCCCAAATTCACACCTCGTTTAAAAAACGCGACTACGCATCATGGCTACGCCACCCACTAAGACTACTGAGACAGTTGGTTTTAGAATGAGTCCTACGTCGTGTGCGTTGAATTTAAGATAACTTGGAAGGGGTTGAAAAACCAAAATGAAAAACAAGCCAAGACACGAGCATGATTCAGTGCTTTCGGTGTTGGTTGTCGGGCGTCATCAGCACATCCCTACCCTGCACCTGGCGCAGCGCTCAACTCGCTACGTCAACCTTTCTGGGCGCCGAGGGAACGAACAAGACCAACAGCTTGAGCCACCGCAAGTACCCCTGCATTAGACACGCTTGACGTGTCAGCCGCGAGAATTCATGACTAGCTATACGACGGCTTTTATGCCGTGGGCGCCACCAACAGCACGGTGCTTGAAACCTAAAAAACTTTTTATTTTGTGCCTGCATCGGAGATCCATGTCGAGAGCGGACAAGCGCCAGGTACCAGATCCACTAAAAAAATGGGCGGGAGCTGCGCAGACCAACCAACAAGAGGGTGGAAGCAGGTCACCAAAAGCAAGGCCCAGAGCAGCCGAGGCCAGCTAAAAGCTCGTCCACAGCGCTTATGGATGGTCATGCGGTGAGAATGTCTGTGTTGCACGGGACAGTTTTCCCCGATATTGCACCTGATGAATTGCCACTATACAATCTACTCTGCCAAGTCGTTGGGTCAGAGTGTCAGCAATCTCGAAAGATTGGAATGAATCATGCACGAAACGGACAACCCCGCTCCAAGGATGGCTCGGATCCCCACAGGCCCGTTGCGCGCAGCCCTAGGGAAGGGGAATGAGCAGGGAAGGATGATGATCCGAGACACACGTAACTCGAAAAGGTGGAGACAAAAGAGAGAGAGGTGTTGGTCGTAAACACCAACAAATACGACTCTGAAATGAGGGCAAACCTAGAAAAATGAAGCTGAGTGGCCCGCACCGTCATGCCACGAGCTCGGCGGGTGGGGCGGGACATCTCGCTAGCCATCTAGGTGAAACGCAGCCACATGCACCCAAGCCCGGCTTCAGCCTTTGTTTCTCAGCTGTCATGCCTTTTGAGACATGTCTGTTGGTCGAGCAGGTCAAGAGGGGTCTGGGCTGAGCTATTTGCATCGTGTCTATCGTGTCGCGTTGGTTCCCCAAGAAGCAAAAGCCACTGTCTCTGCATAAAACACAAAGGATCTCAGTGCTAAATAAGCGCCCAGCTGATCCGGCTGGCCCCCCGCTCAGCTTCCCGTGCATCACGCACCCCTGCATGGCTAGCGTGACACCTTCCCGCAAGGTACCCCGGCAAAAGACCGACGACGATGGCTCGGCGGTTGCCATTCGAGAGAGGAATCAGAAGAGGGCATGGACGAGGTCAATGACCCTGAGTAATCTTTTTTTTAGCTGTTGTTGGTGGTTGTTTTTGCCCCATTGACTACTTTCCGGGTCCGCCCTGTCAAAAGAAAGAAAACTCGGCTGCTCGGAACACCCGCTTCTTTCTAGCAGGGGGGGGGGCTTAGCGCTTTCTTTGTTTTTTTGCCAGAAAGAAAATCCCTTTCAGGGGGCCGCTGCACCACCTGTGGAGATGAGATGGGATGAAACTTACAGGCTCTATCCCGCCACTAATTAATTGGAGGAGGTTCGTCGCTTACGCTGCTGAAGCTGTCACGACGCCTGCGACCAACTGCCGCAATGCAGCAGCGGAGCAGCGGTGCCTGGGGCCTACTGTAGCTAAGCTAGTCAGCCCCGGGGCCCAGCGCCTCAGAGGGTCAAGCCGAAATATATAAGATCAAGACCCTCCGACGATCTCCTTGGATCGATACTCTTGATCTGCAGGCTCACCACAGTCAACCTCGTCACTCCTTTTTTCGGACCCCAGTCATTCCTTTTCTTTCCTCTGGTAGGAACAGCAGCGATCCAAAAGCCAACTTTTAAAAACCCACGATCTTCAACACATCCCCCCAAATCTACCCACACTCGCTCTTGTGTCCCGGCGACTCCCAATCCTTACCTACTACCCACTCCAAATCCCAACCCAGGTCAACTATCTAGTCAAGATGCGCTTCTCCGCCGCTTTCCTCGTCTCTGCTCTGGCCGCCAACGCCATGGCCCGCTGCACCAAGGGCGGCCGTCACCGCCAGAGCAGCTACAACCAGCAGGCCGAGGCCGTTACCACCACCACCTACTACGAGGCGCCCGCCGCCCAGGCCCCCGAGTACACGACCGTCCCCGAGGTCACCACCACCTTCGTCAAGGTGTACAAGACATCCACCCAGGCTGCCGCCTACACCACCACCACCGCCGCCTCTTCCTCGTCCTCGGGCAGCTCCTCGGGCTTGGACTCGGACCAGAAGAGCGCCCTCGAGGCCCACAACAAGGCCCGTTCCGAGGTCGGCGCCAAGGCGCTGAGCTGGAGCGACTCGCTCGCTGCGGATGCCCTCACCTGGGCCCAGCACCTCGCCGAGACGGGCTCCCTCGTCCACTCCAGCACCTCGGGCCAGGGCGAGAACCTGTACATGCAGTCCGGCTCCGACAACCCCCTCACCAACGCCGTCAACTCCTTCCTCTCAGAGAAGAGCTCCTACTCTGCCGGCACCGTGATTGACAGCTCCAACTACCAGACCTTTGGCCACTACAGTACGTTCCCGTTATGCGAGTCCCACTTGCCGAGCAAATGCTAACCCCGCTTCGCAGCTCAGTGTGTCTGGCCCAGCACCTACGAGGTTGGCATGGCCAGCGCCACCGCCAGCGACGGTTCCGTCTGGGTTGTCGCTCGCTACGTCGACCCCGGCAACTACATTGGCGAGAAGGCTTACTAAATGCTCTCTCTCTCTCTCTTACCACTATATAAAAAGTAAACTCGATCCGTTTTCACTCTTCATCTTGTACAACTTCTTTAAAATGAGGACAGTGACATGGATATATATCGGGCGGGGGGGTTTTGACCTGCTGAGTGGGTGGAACTGTCAGGATTGGTGTATTTGCATTCTCTGGACATCTTTTTAAAAATCAAATGATATGACTATGTGTTGAATGATGACCGATGCAACCCGTGATGTATGCCTAAGATGGGAGCGAAGTATGTGATTGCTGATCGGGATCATCTGTAAGCTGCATGTTTCGCCAGCTGCACTTCTCGGAATCGGCAGTGACAAACTTATTTTGTGGGGCGTCGTTTATCGAGACATGGACCAGATGATGAACCAGATGGTTTCAGGTAGACAGATCAACATGCATGGTCCCCGTAGTTTACGTGTCCTTCAGTGCAACCCTGACTCACTCACGCACCACTTGCTCCATTCATTATCGTCTTGTTCAGCAGTATCACGTCGGGCACTCCGAATCTCGGGAGAAGAACGTGCGCCCGGTCAAGCTGCGCAGACAGCCACTGGTGGTGGTCGTCGGTGTGGACCTGCGTCTTGGACAGAGCCACAGAGAGCGCCCACATGAGACGGTAGATCTGACGCGGGTTCTCCCTGAGGGCCTTGGTAGCAATGGCTAAAATTTGCGACAGGCTCGCTTGTACGTCGTACTGTGATGTATTGGTTGCACAGTGACACGAGCACAGCACTTGCAGGGCGTGAAAGTCCAATGTCGCCGAGTAGACTGTCCACATGAGTCGCTTGCCGCCGGAATCACGGACAGACTCCGCCAAGAGCAAGACGTCGGCGAATTCCTAACACAGTGTAACCATAATCAGTGTCTTGCCGTCCGATCAGGGGCAAGGCTCGTACATCGCCAAAGTCCTCGATGTACTTCCAGAGGCTCTGGAAATTAACCGTGTCGTCTCCGTTCTGCGACGCGGCTCTGACTAGCCGCAGTAGGTCCAATTTCGCCCCCTGACACAGGTGGAACAGACGTAATGGTCGGTAATTTTCCATGTCGTCGAGCAGCTCTGCGACGGGGTAGCTCTCGCGCCAGATTTTGGGAAGCGCCGATCGTGCGCTGCGGAATAGCTTTTCGTGGGAGATGAAGTCGTCGTCGTCGCGCGACAAGAGGTCCGCACAAAGCTGCCCGCCGTTTACGTTATCGTTTGCCGAATCTGCATCAAGGTACCTGTGGCTGATTAGCTGCAAGTCTGCATCAAAGTAAAGGAAAACCTGCAGTGTATATAATAACATCATTTGAGAAATATAGGGCAGTTTGTCGCCATCGGAATACATGCCGTGGTGCAAATACGGCGTCAAGAATGAACGAATTCCCTCAAGATGGACTAGAGATGACCCAGTGCTCTCGGAATCGCTTGCCTCAAACCGCAGAATGAGAAACCACATGGCGAATAGCGCATCAATGTCATCGCTCTGTTTCTCCGAATGGCAAACGCGATACAGTAAGGATGACAGCTCTTTCAAGGCCAAGCTGTAATGCACTGCAGCCGCTTCTGCGATGCATTGGGCTTTTTGGAGACACCGGGCTGACTCGTTCCCATCTTCCGCGGCAAGCAATTCTCTCCATCGCAACTCCATCGCTGCCACGGCGATGAAGCTTCTCATCACACCAGCATATCTACTGGCGATGTTCGTATAGATGTACGAAAAACAACACCATTTCCAGGGCTTTCCATAGTAAAGGACGAATATTGACTCTGGAACATAGAGAAAGGCTGCTTGGTCTTCGGCGGTTAGCTGTAAGGAATTGGCGAGAGGAATGTGGCTGGTGGAGAGAGCTGGTCGAGGGTTATTTTCCGCTTGATTCTGGCCTGCATCGCCGAGTTGCAGTCCCACCACTGCTGTGCTCGGACTCGAAGGGGCAAGAGGGCGTAGAGAATTGCTCCTGGTTGTTGATGTTGAGACTGGGCTATTGTGTTTCCGATGCTTCAAACTAAGTGGCTGCCCAGTTTCCGGCCAGTCGCATTTGATGGGTAGATTTGAGCATCTTTGGCAGACGGGCCGCCGCTCGTCGCATTTCACTTTTCGGATGCGACAGGTCAAACAACCTGCACACTCTGTTTAGCCGCCTGTTGACCATTCCATTGACGCATCATGTTTCCGAGGGTACCATTTTTTGACCGGGGCTTGTTCCGACCCGACAAAACTGCCGTATTAGACATGAAGCCAAACGTGACGTCAGCTTTCCTGCACAGCGTGGATAAGCAATCCGAAATTCGTTGCCTGCCTGGGTGGCTTGCCAATAAAAATATATCGCGGGAATGGAAGAGGCGAGGAGAAGAAGTGACTGGCCAGCTCGGCAATTTCGCGCGGATCCAGAGATAAGATTCTCACGGCTGAAGCGGGTGTTTGAGATGCATCGGTGGCGGGAACCATCAGGTGTCGATTGTCCGCATTGGGAAAAGCCTCAGATAGTAAGACACTACGGCCCTCTCTGCAGGCTGTGAGTGGCCAACTCGGCAATTTGAGAGACTAAAGCAGGCTGCTGATTGGCTTACTTTGCCGACGCTTCTGTCAGTCAAGGGCGAGTTCAAAGACATTCCCGAGGGAGGTGTTCATGTGGGAGTCAGATAGATCGTTCGGCTAATTTACGTAAAAGAAAAGGAGGTGCTTTAAGCTCAATCCTATACACAGTTCATAATGACCAGGCTGCCCACTGCTTGATAGATGCTGAGTTATCGCAAAGCTGCATCCAAGTTCACCATGGCTGTTTCTACCGATAATTTTTACGATGTGATATCCGAGTCAATCCGTCGTCATGAACATGACTTGGCGGAAATTTGTGCAAAGGTAAGCCCCGTGAACCTGGTTTGTCCAACTACGACTGATAAAGGTTGGCAGATCCACCAGAACCCAGAAGTCAACTATCGTGAATTCAAAGCGCACGATAATATTTGCAATCTTATGGAACATCTCGGCTACAATGTAACAAGGCACGCATATGGTCTTGAGACATCATTCGAGGTGGAGTTTGGAAAAGGCGGCAAGTTGATCGTTTTTAATGCTGAATACGACGCTCTTCCTGGCCTGGGCCACGCCTGCGGGCACAACTTGATTGCGACAAGTTCCATTGCTGCCTTCATTGCTACTGCAGAAATGATTGGTGCCACAAAACCTGTAGGACGAGTTAGGTTATTGGGGACGCCGGCTGAAGAAGGGGGCGGTGGCAAGATCCGTCTGATCCAAGCGGGAGCATATGCGGGTGTCGATGCTTGCCTCATGGCTCATCCTACAGGAACTCTACACTTTGAGGGAGCGCATGAGCTTGATGGCATCTCAGCGGCTGCTTCCAACGCTCGCAGGCAGGTAAAGGTCACATTCAGTGGTCGGAATGCGCATGCAGCAATGACCCCATGGCAGGGCAAGAATGCATTGGATGCTGTTGTATCATCCTACGTCAACATATCGCTTCTGCGACAGCAGCTGCCCCCGACGGCGCGGGTCCACGGGGTTATTCGACAGGGTGGCGCAGAGCCAAACATTATCCCAGACACCACAAGCCTTGAATACTATCTGAGGGATGGAAGCGCTGAGGGCGTTCGCGATCTCTCTCAAAAGGTTGAGGCATGTTTTAAGGCTGGCGCAGCCGGAACCGGATGCACAGTCGAGTGTGGTTGGCAACCGTGAGCACAACACCGTTTTACTCAGCCTAAGACATCATCTAATCTGATTGAACCCGCAGAGAACAAGACTACATGGAGCTGCGGCCCAATTTGGCCATTTCGACCGAGTTTACAAGGCACATGCAGGTCTTAGGTAGGATGTATCTCTTTGATGCAAGAGAACGACCAATTGGAGCCTCTACGGACATGGGTGAGTAAACATGGATCTCCCTCAGTTTTCTGTCATCTAATCGGTGAAGGAAACGTTACTTTTTGCGTCCCCGGCATTCATCCAATGTTTACAATTGGCACTGAAGACCCGAGTATTCAACCTCATACTCCCAAGTTTGCCGCTGCTGCTGGTACAAGAGAGGCCTTTACAAGAGCACTGGATTGTGGTAAGGGACTGGCAGCAACGGCATGCAGCCTTTTGATGGTAGAGGAACTGTCAGAAAAGGCATGGGAAGAGTTCCACAAGGATCCTACGGTAGTGACTAGTAGACTGTAGTAGATATTGACAGTTCCTGCATCCCAAGGCACGAGGTATTGCCTTAACTATTGATATCGTCGATGCATTGCATTGGGATTAATTGTCACGATCGATACAAACAATCAACTCAGTAGTAGAGAACGTTTGGTGACGGGCATTTTTAATTAAGTATGTTTCATGATTTGTGGAGTCATTGCTATTGTTGGATTCACTTCTGCTGTTATGCCTCCTTTCCATGTTTTCGTGAGCAATTGTGGTAAAAATGTTCAGTCAAGATGCTAAGACTGTTGATCCGGTGCCTTGTCATTGTATCATCAGACTGCTGCCCAGGATACTCACAAATGCATCGGCCCCCGCAACCCCCACAGCTGTCAGAATAGGCTATCTTACCCGCGACAACCCCCATCCTGCCTCCGAGATAAGGAACACCAGCTCCGTTATGTTCCAGACCTTCTTTGCCACCATATTTTACGCTAGTCTACCCCGCAAGGTACGGGAGGCTAATTCATATTTTCGCTTGCCGGGATAGCCAATCGGATACCTTGTTAAGCCAAATGGGCTAGACTACCGATAAAGAATCCATGATCGTGGCCCTGATTTGCCGATACGGCCAATCAGCATGTTGATGTTGCCGACACTGGCAAGCCACAGACCATTCAGGATTATCGCGGCAGTAGAATTCGGAAACCAAGTTACCTTGGCATACAAGGAAGGGCGTCGAGATAACGTCAAGTATATCATACCGTCCGCATTCCACTATCTGTGACTGTTGAGTACATCTGTCATGAACTGAAGATAGCACTAGATTGAACAACACCGCCTCATCCATTTTCTATTTAAACAAGCACAATTTCCGTGACCACCTGGTTATCTTGAGTCCAAGACTTAGCCATCAACACTTATAAACTTCCACCCCGAAAAAAGAACTCGCCAAGTCCGAAATGGCAACCGAAAAGATGGAAAAGCCGACATGGCCGATAGATGAACCTCTGCCCAAAGTTGGTATCACGCTTAGCCTGCAAGGCTCTGCATTAGAGGAAGGTACTGGAGAGTCCAACAGAGGGCGTGCAGTACTGAAAAGGATTGATAAGTGGTATGCTATAAGCCTGCCGACTTTTGTCTCAGTTTCTCTGACATTGTTTTACTAGTTTGCTGCCATTGCTACTCGTTTCTTATATGCTTCAGTTCCTGGATAAGCAGTCCTTGAATTTTGCTTCCATCATGGGAATAGTTGATGATCTGGTAAGCCACATTATCTGTAAAGAAGTGTAAGTGCACGCCAACTAACCTCACAAGGACTTGGTTGGATCGAGGTATAGCTGGTGTAGCAGTGTGTTTTATTTCGGGTACCTTTCCTTTAGCTACCCGGCATCATTCCTGATGGTTCGCCTGCCACTAGGGAAGTATTTGGCCGGTACCAGGTGAGTTGCGACCTTGACTGGACTTGGCTATGAACCAGCAATAACCAGGCCAACAGCGTTGTGTGGGCCGTCATTTTGATCTGCCATGCCGCTGTGCAGGACTTCAAAGGCCTATTGATTGCACGTTTCTTTCTCGGTGTTGCAGAGGCATCCATCTCTCCGGGATTCTCTCTGATTACTGGAATGTGGTACAAACGTGACGAACAGCCTCTCCGACACGGTGTCTGGTTTCTTGGAAATGCCATTGCCACCATGTTTGGAGGTCTGCTTTCATACGGGATCGCTCATATTGGTGGGCGTTTCCCGCCTTGGAAGGTATGGTAACGTAAATTGCCTGCTGTGAGTAAGCCTGGCTGACGCAAAGTCTAGTGGCTCTACATAATCTTCGGGCTCATCACGCTCATTTGGGCAGTGGTCCTTGTTGTCTTTTTGCCCGACACTCCCGAGAAAGCGCGCTTCCTCACTGATGAGCAGCGCGTTGATGCTATGAATCGAATTCGCAGCAACCAGACCGGCATGAAGGATAACCGTTTCAAGTGGGACCAAGTGCGCGAAGCGATCACAGATCGCAACGTCCTGTTGCTGATGTTATACCAATTTACATTTAGCATTCCAAATGGCGCTTACACAACGGTGAGACTAGTATAGTGACATTCTGATGGAAATATTTCTAAAAACCACTTCAGTTTAGTAGCCTGGTCATGGCCGGCTTTGGGTTCACGAGATTCGAAGTGTATCTGCTCAACATCCCCACGGGCGCCATCCTTGCTTTTTTTGCCCTTGGGTCAAGTTTTATGTGCAGCCGCATAAAAAGCTGCAGAACCATTGTTGGGGCGGCTCTGAGCTTCGTCAGGTTAGAGAATCCCGTCTTTTAAAAATCTAATCTGTGACTAACGGAACGTGTCTTGTAGCTTAATTGGCTCCATCTTGGTTCGGTTTGGCCCCAACCAAGGCAGCCGGTTACTAGGTCTACTTCTGTTTGTTGCCTTTGCGGCCGGATTTCCTATTTCGCTCTCTATGGTTTCCTCCAACGTTGCTGGCTTTACTAAAAAAAGCGTTGCATCCGCAATGATGTTCATGGCGTACACCGCCGGTAACATTATTGGACCATTTCTTTTCTTCCCAAGCGAAGCCCCCGAATACCCGGTAAGTACGAGACTGCGAGGGCGGCCGAAATATCCATCTTGCCTATATCCGTGAGAGTAACTTGTTCTAATCGTTTGAATAGAGCGGCTTCCTTGCCACCACCATTTGTTTTGGTATTGCCATACTTACAATGCTGGCACTGAGACTTAGTCTCATTTTTGAGAACCGGCTTCGTGACCAGCTACAGCAGGGGCCTACAGCCGCACGGGAGGAATCGCGCCAGCTGGAGATATCCGATGAGACGGATAGAAATAATTTGGAATTTCGCTATGTGTACTAGTGCAGTGGTGACTTCGGAGGGGCATGGGAGACTCTGCTGCATATGTCATTAGAGATCGAGGATGAATAAAGAACGGCATTTGATGATTCATAGGTTGTGAGAGAACGCCAAGGAAATAGAGAGTGATTGGAAGACTAACTATGTGTAAACGGTTTGGCAAGAGTGGTTTGCTGGATGGTAGAGTCTATTGGGTTAAAAGAGTTTAACTTGCTCAGTGCCTTAGACGCCCTAGGCTATTAGGGATTGTATTTAGCCTCGTGTGTATTTATAACTAATACTGTAACTGGCTAGCTATTCTATGGAACACTTAGTATCAGTCTAGATTTCGCAATCTTAGCTGCTATGTCATATTTCCTTATAGCAACAACCACCCATACGTTTTATCACCTTGATACAGGCATGGTGTTTCTCGCACAACTTATCATACTCTTCCTTTGAGTATTACTGCTTAAATCTTATTAATGACTCCTTCATGCGAACCAAATTCCGCTCAGCTATATCGAGACAAGTGTGTGTAGTAATGATTTCGTGTCGAATCTCGTCAATCCATTGGAGTCGTTTCTCCTTGAAGCATTTATTTGGGTCCACACCATGATTGAACAAACTATCAAGACAATGGGACATGCCATACTTAGTAAATTGGTACAGCATTGTGTGCCCTTCTAGATTGGCATATGCCATGATGCGTTCAATCTCTTTGGGATCGTCCAAGGAAAAAAGATACGCTTCAAGAAGCCTAGCAGTATGAAGATCTCTTTCGTCAGTAAGGGAGGCCCTCTGAATTGCCAGTAAGGACTAGAAACTATGTCCGATGGTGGATGATTTTGAATTCTCATCTCGGACATGAATACTTGCGCCCTTCGATAAGAGAAACTCAACAACAGCTAATGGTCCACGCATGCTACATATCAGCAGCGCCGAGTTTCCCGATTTGGACCTATAGTTGACATCTACTCCGTAAGACACAAGATGAGTGACACATTTGAGGCTATCTCCATCATTAGCGTCATCCCGGAATGGTCGACAGAGTAGAGCTATATCGTCCAACCCATTCTTGATATTGGGATTAGCTCCACTAATGAGCAAAGCCTCAACCACGTCAACATTCCTAAACATAAAAGCCAGCATCAATGGCGTGTAATTTTGTATATCGGTTCGTCGATTACTTTGTGATTTTGAATTTGTCGTGGTTGTCAACAGGTCGAGATTACCGCCTAGTTCTTTGATAGCCTGAACAACCTGTTGGACTTTCCTTGCAACCTCATGAGGTACCCCTCGAAATGGGGCGGACGAGAAGGCATTGCCGAGGCGGGTTCTGACACGAGTATCTGAGCTTAGGCGATGAAGAACACTGAATCCTTCCTCGTCTACGTCGTTGATGTTTATATCTTGTCGTCCCTGCAGTAGGATAGTATTGAATATAAATGGGTCAAAGTTCATGGCAGCGATATCCAGTGCTGATAGTCCCATGGGAGGAAATTCGGGGATAGAGTACGCCTCGGAGTTGTGCCCACCAAACTTGTCGAGATATCTAACCCTATCATCAAAGGCGTAAGGGTCAGAGCAATCGCGGTGTACGGTGCCGGCTCCATGAATAAGAAGGGATTCTATGGCTGTATGACTGGATGTTGCGGTGGCCCAGTGGAGAGGAGTTCCCGCTGGCAGTTTGAACGGGTGGTGTAGAAATGGCAACTCTCCTGTTGCTTTTGCATCAATATCTGCTCCCCGAGACTTGAATTCCGCGACCACGCCCGGTTGGACCTTTTCATCGAAGGCAAACAGCCAATGCAAACATGTGATTTTGAACTTGGTGCACGGTATTCGAGGATCCGCCCCACGTGACAAGAGTTCGTTTGATATATGCCAAGAACCTCGTAAAGATGCAAGATATAATGCCGTTTCACCATTTCGCGTTTGAGAATTGAGATCACAGAGTGGGTTTACATCAAGATAGTCGAGCAATTCTTGAAGAGTTCCATAAGCAGCTAAGCGGTGAAGAGCCACCCACTCATTGTTCAGTTGCTTTTGGTAATTTTCCCCGTTCATGAATTCAGGACTGTGGCGGTAAATTTGATTGTATCCACCTGATTTCCGGAACTCTGCCTTAATTTCTGACAAACCTACACTATCGGTGGCTTCCAGCTCACGCTCTGCAAGAAGGCTTCCCTCAGACATGGCGGATTTGAGCCAAAGCTCAAGCTTGCGCATAACTAAATCAGGCATATCTATTCCATAGAAACGATGCATTAGGGGAATAAGTTCTTGTGCAGGTGTAAACCCCCGAGTAGCTAGTGCACTTAACAGCTCTAGCAAAGCGGTGTCAGAGATTCTGGTATTCCTGATCTGCGTGGTGAGGCGCAGAAAAAGGGCAAATCCGGTGTTTTCATTTAGGGTCTCTGGCAGCTGTTCAAAGACCGAGAAAATATCATCTGTGTAGTAGTCTGCGAAAGGATTCAGTTCCCAGGCTTCGACTTTGTAATTTGAAAACGGATCATGCCCAGTAGTCATCTCCGTGGTAACTTCTTTGAAACCTTCGTGGGTGACCGTTGGATCGATGTTTTTACCCAACAGAACCACTGGGTTCTCTTCCCGATCCCATACATACAGGAACATATCTAACAGAGTAATTGGACGATTCAACGGGTCATGCTCAAGGCAGCTCTGTATTGCCGTGTATACCAATTGGTAGTATCTTTCATCAATCAGCGTCTGCTTTTCCCTAAGATCTTTCTCCGCAACATGTCGCCTATCGTTGCCTTCATCAAATGGTGGGATTTCGCCAGAGTGTAAATGAGTACTCCATATAAGCAAACCGTACGAATATGTATCAGCTCGCACAGCATCATCGGATGTAAGAATAGCGTTGTTCATGGACTTTTGCCCTTTCAAACCGAAAGCGACCTCTGGAGCCTCCCATCCTGGTGTACCTCCGACCATTGTGTCACGAGTATCCCGGGCCACTTCAACTGAAAGACCAAAGTCTGGCACTTTGGCCACGAATTTTCCGTTTTCCTGAAATATAAGAATATTTTCCGGCTTTAGATCACCATGAATGATGCCGCACTTATGGAGTTGATCCAGGCCAGCCGCAATATCCACACAAAAGGAATGCTTCACTTTTGATGAGGGGGCTAATTCGGGTTCATGTAAGAATTTGGCGAGATCATGAGGCGAAAGCTCCATGACAAGCACAAGAGGAGAATGATATTCTGCCCTCTCACTTGACCAAGCAAGTAGAGTAACAATGTTGGGATGCTTGCGGAGATTTGAATCCGTTAATACAAGTATCTCGAGCCAAATATTGCGAAGGTGCTTTTGAGTTGTAGGGTCTGCTAAGCTGAACTTGGTATGTAAAACATTGTCGATCATAGGCTTTTTAATTGCTACATCCCAAGTTATGATGCCGTTGGGACTGTGGTCAAAGGTACCAGCTTTATATACCACAAACTGTGTACCTCGGCCGAGATATTGCAGTTAAATGATGGGCACAGGACCTGGTAGACCGGTTGAACGAATCTTTTCGATTAGAGCCAAGATGGGTGGAACAGAACCATTCTCAGCCATCCATCTAAGGCCCTCTAGCCCTTGCTGAATATATTCGATAGATGAGGTCTCTGCACCTCCTTGTCGCGATGGTCTGATGCTCATGCCAGGTCCTATCTGGGAATTATACGTTGTATTCGAATCTTGAGATGATGAAGTCATTCTTGCGAGGTTATTAATATTTTCCTTTTTCATCAGTTCATAGGAAAAGACTCGAAAGTAAGACTCCAAATGGGCAAAAGTGTAGTCATGAGTTGACAGTTTTACTTCTAGGTTAAAAAAACAAGCGGTAGGCTCAACCGGGTGATCCAGGAACCAAGCCACAGAGGTGGCATACAAATAGTCTTCAACAATAGGTTTGGTCGTGAAAATCTTAATGCCCTGACCAAAAGAGTTGACAGCTTTAGTGGGCTAAAGAATGATGGACCGGGAGGGGGAAATTGGTACGAAATTAGCACGGCTGTATAACAGCATCGACTTGTGAATGTTGATACACGCTCCTAGATGATGAAAGATGCCGAAAATAGAGAAACTGAAGGTAACAAGATACCCTTGCACAACATGTGTGGCAACTGATGGATGATTCGGCGAGAGTTCCGAAGGAGGGAGCAACATAACCCACACACAATTGTGCGGTCGCTATGACACGTCAGCATGTACGAAAAGAAAACAGGTGATGTGGCTTGCAAATCCTTGCACACCGGTCCGCCATGATAAGCGATGAGATCACGCGCCAGTGGCTGCAGGTTCAATTGGTCAGAGGGAGATGTAGAGTCACAGGAGATAATAAGTTGCAGTTTTGGGGGACACCGGCGGCGAAGGTTGCGGCCGCCTTGCAGGATGCCTAATGGATGATTCGGAGACAGTGCAGCATGTCGCAGCAATACCACCCCGAAAATCGAGCCCTCCCCCGAAATAGAATATGATGAATTTTGATAAGAAAGTCAGTGGAACTTCTTGCATGGTCTCTTGATTCCTTCAAAAGGCTCGTCACACACGAAATAGCGAGGAAAAAATCCAAATCTAGCCACAGTAGTCATTCGGACAAGTCTCTTTTAGCACTCTATTTTGTTCGTATTCCATACAAAGCCATGGATAGCCTGCTCAAAGAAGAGTCTGCCGAGGAAATACTCAAGAAACAGCTCAATGAAAGACTGAAATTTGCTTCTGGTAGTAATGAATACGGCTATGTGAAGGTACTTTTTATGTACTGGGAGATAACGGGCAATGAGAGTACCGGATTTCGTGACGAAGGGCGGGACCTCGGAAAGCTTTTCGAAGAGTACTTCAACTTTTCTGTGGAGGAGTGCTGTATCCCTATCAACGATTCAGCCCTCTTCCTCCAGAAGCGCATCTTGGAAGAGATCCTCCTGACCCCACAGATTGCTGAAAACAATCCTGCACCGTCTTTGTTAATTCTTCACTACGGTGGCCATGGGGATTTCGATGAGAATGGGTCTATTTTGGCGACGTGAGTTCTATATACTACTCCGATTTGCTTTGTTGAAACGAAACAAGACTAACAATTCAATGTTGTTTTCATAAGCATTGCACGTCCGCATAAAAACGAACCTCTTGTGCACAGGAGCAAAATTCAAAGTGTGCTTGAGGACGCACAGGCCGACGTCCTTTTATTATTAGATTGCTGCTTTAGTGCGCATGCTGGCCGAGCCCGAAAAAGATCGAGCAGAATTGAAGTTCTCACAGCTTCGTCAAAGAAGGAGCTGACGCCATTGCCAGGTGAAACTTCTTTCACATTTGCCATAATACAATTGCTCAAAAAAGCGGTCAGAGGTGATGGCCATGCAACAGTTGAAGGGCTACACGCTCAATTGATGAAACGAGAAACGGGCCTGCTCACAACACCCGTAAAAATTACCCTCAGAGAGGGATTCCCCAACCGTAGCATCAAACTTGCCCCCTTGGGAGATTTGAGTTTCAGTCTATCTGGCCCGGAGTTGGAAGGCCCTTATCCCCGCCTACTTGTTCGCACGACAGAATTGAGTGAGGCCAACGTCGAGGAATTGATCTCATGGCTTCGCTCTGATATTCCAGAAAATGTCTCGATTGAAGTTGAGAGTATTGTTAAAACGACAAGACTTATTCGTGGCTTTATTCAAAATATTCCACAGAAAACTTCTCCTCTTGCTAGAGGCCTTACTGCCGACAACTTGGACGCGATCCTGGGAACCTGGACAACTATATCAGGGCTTATTTCAAATTACAAAGCGAAAAGAGACAATATACAAAAAACCAACAAGCTCTTTGGAAAACTTCAACTGCATGCGCAAAATCTGGTGCAACAGCTAGATTTACAGAATTCTGAGATTGTTGACACAGTGGAACAAGTAATTCTCCAATCTACAGAAGTATTGGATGAGGAGAAACTGGGGAAAGCGATTAATGACCCTACAGCGGCTGCGTTTGGAATCGCTGACCAGCTGAGGTTGTGTCAGATGATTCAGTTCTCAAGCGACCGAAATTCCGAAGCCTTGAGGGACAGATCTGACGCCCTCGAGTCGATAGGGCCTTCTATTTGGAAAGAGCACAAGGTCTACGGGCACTACCTGGATACGTTGTGTCTCCCCGAAGTTGAGGCTCGCGTAGCACTTCTAGCTGAACTTTTAAATGCGTCCAAAAGCCCTGCATTCCGTTCCCTCAAATGTTCCAAGTGGTACCATGACGTTGTTCGCGAAGAGTACACCCTGGAATTTGAGGTTCCGCCAGAGTACAAGTCAGCCCAGGATTCATATATTTCTTCTCCGTTGAAGAAAATCATCAAGGAAACTACCGGGCCTCGGAGGCCAACCTTAGGGCAAAGACTTCAAATGGCATTTCTCATAGCCAAAGCGGTTAGGCAATGGCATTCTGTTGGGTGGGTTCACCAGGGCATTAGTGGATACACCGTCATCTTTTTCAAAGGATCCGAAAGCGTATTGGACTACAGCAGGCCATTTCTTCAAGGGTTTGACTTTGCTAGGCCAAATATCAGCCCTTCGCTTGGGCGCTATGTGGAGGACGTCGACCATGACGTATATCGTCATCCCGAGAGGCAGGGCCCCACGCGGAGAGGCCATAAGAAGATGCACGATATCTACTCACTGGCCGTTGTTCTTCTAGAAATTGGGCTTTGGGAGGATGTTTCAGTCACAGCGGCGGGTGGGAAGAATAAAAAGCCCTTGGCAGTTGATAGGATGAAACTTAACCTTCAGACAGCTGCAGCTGATCGATTGGCACACTATGCAGGGAGAGAATATCAAGAGGCTGTTCTCGCGTGCTTGGGGTCGGACTTTGGGGTCCGTAAAGATGATGAGGAGGGTTCGGATCTACTGAGCTCGTTTCAACGGAAGGTTCTGGATAAATTGGGCCATGGCATTGCCCTGCAGTAATTCACGTATTTTGGCGGAGGGAAATGACACCAACACCCAAGCCGCTACCCCATAGGGGCATTTAGGTGTTATTTAAGCTGTCAGAAGCTAATGGAGTGAGATAAAGGGATAAGAGTTAAATGAGAAGTTAGCTGTGTATTTGAACACTTAGCTTAAATGAATGTAATAGATGTAAAATAAAAACTCATGATGAGACCAATACTCTTAAAGCTTGGGACGTGAGTTGAAGGGGTAGAATCGTTGTGTTGCTAGCTAAATGAGCAGAAGGCCCTTTTTATACTACTAGCTCCTTTACTGGCAGGCACAGCCACTGACGTCCCTCCAGCTACCGACACAGTATATATCTCATTTAGTGGCGTCCAGTTGGATTTCATCCACGATCTTACTGTTATCCCATTCTGTTCCATCCATATTGACCAGGGTATATTTCCCAACCTGAGTCATAGACCCAACTCGAAACGGTCCTTGCAAGTGTCGAACGTCAGGCTCAGATAGCACGACTGTGTCGTCCACTCGGAATTTGCCACGCTGTAAACATCAGCCCATGCGTACACCTAGAGTTAGTGGTCGCGATCTACTCACATTTGGATATTTGGGAATTTTTGGGCGTCCGCCAACTACTTCCTCTTGTTGCTGAGAAATCTTGATCAGAGTCTACTTTCAACATCAGGTTTAAAATGGCAGTTACAATCTGAGTTGATCCAAGAACAACGTTGTTATCATCAGTCATGGTGTGATTCCTTCAAAAACGAAAAGAAAGAACCTCCTTTGCTTTCGGTAACTTGGATGCAAGTACTGGTTGAGTAGTTAGAATATCCTCGGCAGCATAAAAGCTGTGGAAAAGCCGAAGAAAAAAAGAAGAAAGAGAATGGGGGGGGGGGGGGGTCGTACCCACTAATAAATGTGCTTGAAATTGCACAGCCTCGGCATGACCATCGGCCAGAAGATACGCAGCGAACTGCGATGGTGCATTATGTATGGTTCGCCTACGTTGCTCGCCGGCCGCCTATGCTGCACTGCCACCCACCCAACTTAGCGCTCGGTTATAAGTAAATTAAGTACGCACCCTATAATATTACCGTACGTCTCCGTTGATAAAGTATTCTGACTTGGTCTTTTTGGAGCGCTGACATGTGACTATCCATGTCAGTTGGGGTAGTGCTGACTTTTTGATTGCAATAGCAAATGACACGAACAGACAGAAATGGAAGATCCAGCGACTCGTGAGCCTGGATATAAAGGTATGAATCTTAGTTCGAACCTTACACAAAAGACGGCTGATTTACTTTGTAAAAGTGGAGGATTACAGATCTGGATACCCGCGTTACACAGCCTTGCTTGCAGCACACCCGGCCTTCCAGATCTTCCGTCGCTTTACGCGAGCGAGGATGCGCCTATTGCTTCTCAAGCAAGATGAAGTGGCAGTATTGGAAGAACAATTGGACAAAATCGACGCCGCTGACGAGCATGACTTTTTTCTTGGATGCAGTCGCATGGACCGGAATACGGCAAGACGGGACAGCTCTTGAAGAATACGGTAATTCTTCCCGTGCCTCTGCAATTTACTAAGCACTAACCAATCAGATGAAATGCTTGAGAAAAGCCACAAGATGTTGTCACTTCCTCAGGCTAGTCGGCGAGATATTGACAGCCTCAGAAATTGGCTGGAAGGAACCTGTAGCATATCCCGAGCCGAAACAGCATACTTGGACCTCTCTGCTGATAACTTCAACGTCACCGGCGCAGTTGATCATGCGGTTACGTGTATAGAAACAGCTGTAGAGGATGGGGCCGTGTGGCTTGGTGCCAATCTGTGCAAGGTATGCTACTCCATTTTCCACCCATCATTCCAAACTGTTGGCTGAGGGTGCTAGTATTTTCCAACCGCTTTTAAAGGCAGAAATTCATCCCTTACAAATGACGAAAACATTTTTTTCCTCAGTTCCCGTTTACGCAAGCTCAGCCGTTTGTTGTCAACCTGGGCTGCGGCAGCCATCTTATTAGCACCAGTGGTTATCTTGTATAATCTTGGTAGTCTGAAAGCGCGACTCATAACCATAGTGGTAATTGGCGGGTGCTTTTTATCTATCGTGTCTTTGTTTACAAAGGCTCGAACTATTGAAATCATCTCGTTGGGCGCGAGGTAAGGCGATGCTCCCGAACAATAAACGCCAACTCATCCATGAAATATAGCTACACTGCCGTTTTGGTGGTTTTCACCTCGATAAACAACGAGGTGAATCAGTAAAAGTCGTGATTCCTACATATTTGATTATCTGCTCAAGCCCATAAGACTTTAGCGAGGGGGATGTCATCCTCACTTCCCTCTCAACTAGGATTTGCGCATTGATGAGAGGGGCAGCCTTAGGTGTCCGAGCTGATACCATTGTGACCCAGTGGTTACTTCGATGTACCGTGCCTATTGAATTTGAACACAAACCGTGTGTATTCATACTTCATGATACTGCTGTGGTGGGGTCCCGATTGATGGTCAGCAACTGGGTTCTCGTCGATTTGGATAACGTACCGTGACCGCCGCACAGCAGGAGACTAGATCGACTCGGATTGAGAAATATTACAGAGGAAAAGAGAAAAATTTCGGATATTGAAACCGCGACATAAATTGTAGTAGGATAATATAATCTTCCATCAACCATATGTAATTAGTTTATGACAAGCCTTCGTTTCTCAAAAGAGCTGCTACCCTGATGTCATGACTGACGATCACATGGGTTGAAATGAACATCTGTTCATGAGATTTGGTATCAAGCCTAGGTATGAGAGGAATGGCAAAAAATTACAAACGAGGTCACAATAAAAGTCTCACATCACAATAAGAGACATGATCAGCACAGTGACTGATGATAATGGTAATTCCGTGTCCCATTCTGATTGCACATGTGACAAAATGTGCAGCAATCTCCGAGAGACGACCGAGACAATCCAACCTGCCCATGACTTGGCATATTGGGTTCCTATTATTACCGTGGGCCAGTAATAGCATGGGGGATACTCCTTCGACATGCGATTCTACAGGTCAGAGAAACTTCACGATTGGCAGCTGGAAGCCCGATATGGCCACAGGACGCGAATAATAGTACGGCATATGGAGACACGTTGGATGGGCCCAAAATTGCAGTGCATTTTGGGCGTGGTCATGCAGGTCTTAGGCACCACTAAGAGCATAGCGTCCAGGTCGCGATGTGCAATAAACATTGGCCTAAAAGCGTGCCGAGGTAAGCTGGTGGGCTATTCTTGAGGAACCCCTGCAAAGTCCCCGATCAGTGTCATTCTGAGATACGTGGACGGTGTGTATTAGTCATGTTTTACGAAAGATACGTCATGTTTTATGAAAGATAATGCAAAGCTTTACCGGATACCTGATCGTCCCGATGATGATGCAAGGGACACACTACTCCATATAGCTGGTTGGAGGTCACTATTGTATGCCAGCTAGCAGATTAGGCAGCCACGGATCAATTAAAAACTAATCAATGGCAGTATCAAATGGTCCGGTCAGCGTAAGCAAAAGGTGGCTGAGCAGCCACTGTATTTAGCGTGGAATAAAGCTCCGCTGGGAATAGCTTCTCCAATAGTAGCGAAGTGCTGTTCTTCCTGGCCGTAAGTTACTGAGAGCTGAACTGCGGTCTGGTGCGGTCTGGTGTCCCGTTGGCAATTCTTTTTGGGCCATGTGAGCCTCCCAAGGCTTTTTGGATTTCCATGTCCTGCAGCACCTCGGGCAGTAGGAGTAATTCCGGATGGCGTGACATCGTACCAGGTGTTGCTTCAGATGTCCAATACGTTGAAAGATGGATGCGCCGCACAGGGCATGCCGGTAAGGATCAAAGCGGTAGAAGTGGCAAGCCCAGGATCCGCCAGCGGGTCTCTTTGGTTCGCCGCCGCTTCCACCGCTGTCTGCGGGCAATTGGTCGTCCTCATTGGGCCTTTCGTCATCATCCTTATTTCCGGCATTGTTCCCCGGTGAGCCTTCCATTCGGGGCCGCTTAGCACGTCGATCCTCAGTGATATCGTCCAGGGCCCCGTGCCCTGCACTGGTCTGGCCAGCGGTCCTGGGATATCCAACAATATATAGCGATGGGTCGAGGGCCAAATAACGGGCTGGAGCCTTGGTGAATAAAACGTTGTGATTTCTAGCCAGGCTAACTGGATGACGAACGCCACGAACCTTGCTCATTGATCCTCGTAGGACTTGATCTCTCGAGCCAGAATTGCGTGCCAAACTCCCATCGGCCATGATGAGGATGTGTCAGTACCTGTATCATGCGGACTTTAACGCACCCGAAAAAAAGAAAATGACAACAAGCACGCAGATATTTTGCCGTGGATTCTGAGAAAGAGCCAAGTTCCCAGGCTCGGTTCTCTAATAAGCGAGACTAGGATCGTGGATGTTCGGCTCTATGACGGCAGGGCTCAATGGGGGCTTGGTCGCGGCGTGGTCGCATGCACATTGTGATTGTCCTGTGGAACTTACCCAGTAAATATTTGAGCCAAGGTCAATGTGCAGAGCCGCAAATGACAGATATTTGCGCACCACAATTGTGTGCAGCACAGTTGAGGCCTTGCCATCGTGGCACGCTACGTTGTCCACGTGGTGGCATCCCCTCATCAGCGGCGATGGTTTTAACCACTCAAGTGGTTTTTACATTTCGGATTTGTTTGAAAAAAAAGTCCGCAGTTCGTCTTGCTCTTTGAATGGGGGAACGCTCCCACACAATTGTGTGCTCGGTCAGCTGCGGGCTGTCACAACCTAAGTGCTAGCTTTAGCCGAGAAAATAAACACCCAACGTCCGCAGGGATAAGTCTCATGGCAATGGATCACACGGTCTACATTCAAATACCCTAATCTCATCGAGCCATTTAAGAACTTGGGTGCCTCTCTTTGAAGGGGAATCTTGGATGGCGAGTGAGCTAGCTGATGACCGCTCTGAGTGACCCCAAGCTATCGCTTTTTTTGTAATTTTCATGTTTTGAATGCCTGGGCAAGACTGTATCAAGACCTGGAGGGTGCGCCACTGTGGGTCTTGTATCACCCAAACACCCCGAGAGCAAGTTTTGGAGGTTGCATGATATGCAGTCAGCACCAACGGCGCAAATCAGGATAAAGGGCAATTGGGCAGCAATGGATTTTCAGCTCAGCCGAATTCCACGTACTGTGTGATTTGAACTGTGACACAATCCCTCAAGTTGGCCAAAGGTTATTCCATTCAGTGCCACCACGCAACACAAGAGGTAATTTGCTTTCGCCAGCTGGTCTTGGAGCTCTTTCCACCATTTCTATGATATATACCACCCAGGCTCCTTCAGGAATATGATCCACGCATATTGAGAAAGAGGTGACTTGCTTAATTCCGCCGAATGTGAGGCTTGCAGCCACAATTATTCAGCACCCGTGGGCCACTGAGCTATCGGCAAACCGGATATTCCTCCGGAGGTGCCGTTTTGAAACCAATTGCGGGGTTGCTATAGTTAAATATCGATACCCCCTAATGCCTTCGCGTAGCGGTCAGATGATTGAACTATTACTGTAAAAAACGAGGCCTCCCATCCACACCTCGGTTCCCAACCACAACCCGACACACTCCCAGCCTAAGATACACATCATTCCTGTCTAGATATATGAACTTCACCCGCTGTGTTTATTGAATTTCCTTCAGACATCAACTAAGAATCCATTCTAGCCTGGGCGTGCTTCCCTCAATCCAATCCTGCGTTCGATGATCACAACTTGAATAAGTGTTGTTTTTGCTTATTGGCAATCTACCTTTACAGTCAGCATTTACTGCCCTAGTGCAAAGCCCTAGATAAAACCACATTATAACAACGAGTAGGATAGTACACATGAACATTGGAAAGGGTTGCACCGAGAACCACTCACTAATCCAAGATCCATGGGAACGAAATCATATTCAACAGGATTCAGAAATGGTGGCTTATGAGAATTCAGGATCAGGTACAAATCAAATCTATGTAAGTGTTGATCATATAATTTATATTAGTTATCAGACACTATGGCGCACTCACATTTATCTACAGGGTAGCGAGATCTCATCGCTGCTTCATGAACATGCATTAGCAAGTAATCAGGGTACTGGTTCGTTCAACCGTGGATATATCAAGAGTGAGGGTTGGGGCCATGAGTTTACTAATAGAATACAGAGCAATACCTCCAAAATGACCTCGTGCTTCACACTCAAGAAAATATATGCAGCCCTGATGATGACAAACAAGATACATACCAAGAACTTTGGAACCAAAATGATGCCACAAAGTGGGACCTTTCTGAAACACAACCTCATTTTGAATCCTTAAAGGATTGCATGAGTCGAGGGCTAGAAATTATAAATGAATCGGCAACGATTGACTTCACTGAAAGTCTCATAACTAACAACACCTTGTCTACAATTATGGATCAGAAGACGGTTTTTGAGGCAGAACTGACTTCATTAACCAATACGGAACTATCTGGTCTCGAGACATCGAAGAGAGCGGCATCGGAGCTTGCAGATCCAAACCCACCTCAGAAACGAAGTCGTACTGGCACAGTTGATTATGACTCCCAAGGAGATTTGGGAGGTAAAGCTGCGCCAAATTCAGATGCGGCATTTGCCTGCCCCTTCTACAGACGATTCCCAGTACGTCACATGGATTGTGTGAACCGCAGGCTCATGCGCATCCGGGATGTAAAGCAGCATATCCAACGACGACACATCCGCGACTTCTGCTACTGCCCTACTTGCTTTCAAAGCTTTTGTTCCGATCTTGGTCAAGACCATCGGGTCAGATCTCAGCAATACAAGCAGCATGAATGGCCAACGGACAACTGCAACGGCGTATCTCCAAAAGTTCAAGAAAAGCTGAAATGCCGTGTCAATCGAACCCAGACATTATCTGAACAATGGTACTCGATCTGGGACATCATCTTCGTCGGCGAGCGACGACCTGACAAGCCATATCTTGGGACAATGATGGAAGAAACATCAGAGATGATCACCGACTTCTGGAGCCAGGAATCTAAGCAGACTATGCCTGAGTTTCTCAGGACAAAGAAAATACCAACCAAAATTATGGCGCCTTTGGCTAAGCTTATGGAGGCTTTGTTTCGCGAAGTAAGCACTCGTTTCCAAACGCAGATGCTTGGTTTCAGCGTTGCGGAAAACGGTGGGTCAAAGAACAATGACATCTCTGTGCTTGACAGTGAGGATTGGTCGCTTTTCTGGATGGGTATAGATCCTTCGATCTTTGGTGAAACGGATGAAGAGTCTCCGGTGTCAGATTCGAACTACTTTGAACTCGAAGCACCATCACAGCTCGCAGTTCCACTGGAATCTTTGGACTTTGGGATATCCTCATCAGATGATCCGGTTATATTTGGACAAGACCTCTCAGGCGAACTAGTTTCCGGTGAAAGTACGGCAATCCCGTGCCTGACTAATACTGAATCCTGCGCAGGACTCCTGGGCTATGATCCGCAGGTGGGAATGCTTGACCAGAACTTTTATTGGTATGAAAAATACCGACTCGACTTATGGCGTGGCTTGGATACAAACGGTTGAGCAGGCACCTTCTCAAACTTGTAACCATGGTCATTCTCAGCAAACTAGGAGGTATGCAGATTTTGCAATTCGCGATGATTCTATCAGTTTTTCTATTCTGACTTTTGACTAATTGTATTACAGATAGTGGTTTATTGTTATGTTCCATGAGTTAACATTCTTGGTCTCTGTATGTGATATGAATTTAAGGGCCTTTTTGCGTGACCTAGATTGTATAACAAGCACCAACTAATCGCTTGGTGTACTTGAGTTGAAGGATTATCTGACCTGGGGCTTGGAAACAATGAAGGAGAGGAATAGTGTCGATTTAGGTGTGCATCGTTGATTTTGACCTATTATCCATGGAGTTTGATGATGTAATGTTCTTGGGTACGAGGTCTCAGACGGTCCTGGTTTTGGTAAGAAAGCCAGGCATTTTATCTTGGTGGCTAGGTCATCTCTGAAAATTTGTACAAAGCTATTGAAGATCTTATGAACATGGGAGAGTATGAAGGCATATGGTATGGTTGGAATGCCTTGCTGTGAAAAGCTCACTGCATTGACTTGAGACATGATCTGGATACTTGATTTGTAGGTTACTGTGATATTATCTCAGATAGTGAATGAAAATTCCACTCCTTAACTCTTCTTAGACGAGATATTGATCAACATCATCTAATTTATTGAAAAAAAAAAGAATAACGAAAAGGTCATTCGTAACGGAGATCCAATAATCTTCATCGACAAGACAAGAGAACGGATCATCACGTTGTTGTACAAACTCTAGTTACAACAGCATGCTGATACTGGCAACATCTTTGTTGCGCCTTCGCCGTCTTAATTCAATAGTATTTTCCCGTATACTTTGATGCAGCACTACTTTGAGGCGAGGTTTTGGTTGAGGTGCAAGTCAAACCCTAGGTTCTGTGGCTGTTGGCGTCGCGGTAGACACGCTCGCTCGGCTTGTCCGGCGCCGACACCAACCACTCAACTCAAAGTTTGTCACAGCTCTTACGATTGCCACCGGCATTCGTAAGAGCTGTGTGGTGAAAGTTTTAGTATACCCTCGTAAATCATGGCTGGCTCTGACGCGCAGAATACAACGTAGCTTATTTGGTCACTTTGTGTGAATTTACCAGCTTAATGGGTGGGAGAAATCTGGCGATGGTGTGGTGATGAAAAATACCAGCAGTGGTTTTGGCCGACAGTCCGGATTTAAGCCAACGTCGTCAACGCCGACGCAGGTTCCTGGCTCTAAGCTTTCAGCGCAGCCAAGCTGGGACTTGCTGCAACAGAGATGCCCGGGAATCTGTTGACATTACCACGTGCAGAAGTTATCTGAAACAAATGCGGAATTGACAATTAAATAATAAATGCTTCTAAATTTGTAACTAGCGGAGATGGCTGGGCGTGGCGCGGCGCCACAATCTCGCGTCCGCGACACGGGCCGAGATACTGGGCCGAGATACTGGGCGGGCTTGCTTCATCATTCCCACGCGCCCTTCAAATTTCACAACGGACAGAGACAGCCGCACAAAGTGCTCTGCAATATCTATTTCCAGCTATTTAATGAGATAACGCAGTGATGGCGGTGACTTCACAGATCTGCTGATCAAGGTGGGACGGACAAGACGGAATCACTGCTGTTTTTGAGTTGACGGTGGAGTTACGCCAGGAACCATCGAGGCCTGGACGAGGCTAGACTGCGGAAAAGGCGACGGAGAAAGGCGACAGCCGTCCACGTGATTATTCTGTGCCGTGTCTTGATTATTATAAAACAATCCTCTCTTCTAGTCCTTTAGGAGCATGAACAAACCCTCACCTAGCTGAATCACACTCTTCCTGCCCTACTGCCACTACTGCCCTTACTCTTTTCATTCAGAATGGTTGCCTTCAACTCGATCTTTACCATCTGGGCAGGCCTCTGCGCTGCGGCAGTAATGGGCGGGCCGGCCAAGACAAGCAGTAAGCATCTGAAAAGAACAGGTCGTGTGTTTCGGCATTCTAACCCCCAACAGCAATCGCGGTTTCAACAACAAAATTCACCTCTACGACCTCTACGACCTCCCAGAGTGCCACAACTTCCGCGGCAGCCATCCCAAAATGCGCCATCGAGGGAAAGACATCAGAAAACCCATCTGCAACCCACACTCTCGCAAATGGCAATGCAGCCCAATGCTATCAGTTGTGCAGCATCAATGGATTGTGCAACACTTGGAGCTGGGAACCCAAAACAAGCTTGTGCTCCTTCTATCGTGGTGATTTTGATGACATCGTTACGCGTGACAAGAAGAGTGGTGTTTACTTTGCTGAGGCGACCTGTGGGCCATGAACGGCAGAATCATGAGCGCCGATTTGATCCATCGATGAATTACTACGTATATATAAACGACTGGATTTAGATCATTAGACTTGTAGATGAAAATTGGATAGAATGTCTTTTGCCTTTCGCTGAAAAGCTGAACAGCTGCGCCTACTTTACAATGACATAGTCTTGTAGTGGTCCCAATAATGCAGTGTACGTCTATTGGTTGGCTCTGCACCAGCCCTTTGTTCGCTATTTCTTTTTTTCTCTTTCTCATTTGGGTGGCTTATTCATTTCAAAACCTGACGGCATCATCTAATAGATGCTGGTCTACTCAAATAGTCACCTACACCATTCAGCATATAAAATGAGACGTGAATTCGGGCAAGTTTGACATGTTTTCTTTTCTACGATTGGTGATAGCTATTGTTGGTCATCCAAATATGATTGGCCATCCTAGTCTCCCAGTCAAGATATGAGGTGACCCTCAGCCAATAAATGAGCGAAAAAGGGCGAAGGCGAGGCCACCTTTATCAGCAAATCAGCCAGTGGCAGCGATCGCAAGGTGACACTGATGCGAGGCCCCTTTCTGCTACGACACACCGCTTTTAAGCCTAAATATTAGGCATCCGCACTCAAATATCCTCTCAAATTAATCTGAAAGACCTGCACTAGCTTGACTAATGTACGATCTTAATTTCGATGTTATCAGATCTATGAAACTGGCAAGCAATTCCTGCTTGTAACTTGACACTCAAAGTTTTGGGATGGATCCTCAAATCACAGATGACCCCATCACTGGTAATGAATTCCGACCGACACTTGATGATGCCGACGCCATCCGCCGGTTCCTAGAAGAGACATGTAAGTTTCCTTCGGAGATTGCAATCCGAATTGTTTCACTAGGCTACACCCCTTGCCTCGTGGCGCATCGAGCCGATCAGCAGCGGTACGATGCGGAATTCACCACAGCCTACCACGAAGCCAGTGTAGCAGGCCTATATCTCAACACGGAACGCATCCCCGCGGGATTCAAGACCATCATTCCAAAGGCGATCGTCTTCAAGACGAGGGCAGCCGACCAAGGGTGGGCGACCTTTGGCGGCCAAGGCACCTTTGAAAACAGCCACACATGGTTCGAGGCCAGCATTCTGCGCCCTCTGAGCTGCGGTAGTGATGACTCCGGGCTTGCTGAGCTCGCGACGCGTACTTGGTGGGATACCAGGTCTGCCAGGGACGACTTGAACATCGTCGGGTGGGATTTTGTGGAGAAGGAGGGAGGCGATGTAACATGGAGGGTGTCGAACAATGTCACGGCAAGAAGGGAGTATAGGGACTACACCGTTGAATGGAGAAGAGGCATCGAGACAGAAGTAGAAGATGACAGGGCGATGGGAAAAGGCGAGGGGTTTGTCGAGCTACTTGAACCGGGCTTCAGAGTTGCCGTCTGGGCAAGGGCAGAGGTATGTTGTTTCTTTTCGATCAGATTATTTGAGGTACTCGCTGACGATCATTCTAGCAAAGATTCTGGACCAACAACGTCGGTGGAATGAGGGTTGAGATTGAGATTGAAGTTCCGTAGTTATTCCCTGAAAGAAACACGATTGTTATGTCGTGTGTGAGGCACATGGAGTAAATTCGAAAACCAAGATGAGGTATTAGATTGAGAGACAGTAAACCACCATCATCATAAGTGGACTTTAAATAGATGACCACAAACTAAAAAAAATAAATAAAAAAATAAATAAAAAACAATAACGCATGTCATCCCAGAACTACCAGCTGCCACTTTGGTTCCGCATCAACCCAGTCCGACTCGTTGACCATCCCAACGCCAACACGGTAGGCAATGCCATCTTGTCGCTCGACTAGCATAACATGTAATTGGTCGTCGATCTCGGAGATATTTTGCGTATTTCTGAGAGATCTGCCGAGCACAATAAACTCAAATAATTGTCCTATCCTTGCCTGTGCCCACTCGAGATTCAAGAATATTTTCGATGGCCCGGTTCCTATAGTGAAATCGTTTGGAAGCCCAAAGTACTCGTCCACATTCGGATTCAAGGGTAAGAAGCATGTGCTCGTGAAGAAGACCAACTTTCCAGCAAGATTAGTGATGTTGAATTGGCCGAGGCCCGCTTCCGTCACAACTGAGGATGATGCATCACCTGGCTTCCATTTGTCTCGCAGTGTTTGAGGATCGTCTGAGATTTTGAACCAGAACGGCGGCGACGGAAATGTGGTATTCCCGACCAGGCGCATGATGGAGTTGCTTCCAGGCTCAACATAGTACCAATCAATTTCAGGCCGCGTTGCGGCCTCTTCAAACTCCATCACTCTTGCTTTTGTCTTGCCCATCCAACCCATCCAAGACCATGATGGAAACGGGATCTCAATGCCAGGCGAATGCTGCCACTTTTCCTCCCGGCGCTCCCACGTACCTGAACCAGCTTCTGGGTTCCACAGAAGCCCCAGTTCAAACCAGCTGGAGGGCAGGCCAAAGACACAAGTCAAATCTGTGCCCTTGCGTCTCCAGTTCTCTTGGAACCTACTTAGACCTCCCTTGAAAGCATCCAGAACGTCACCTGGAAATGTGAGGTTCCGACTCATGTACTCATCGACCATCTTTCCATATTCTTGAACCGCCGAGGCGGCACCAGCCTGTTCAACATTTTGCATGAAAGACTGAGTCTCATCGTTGGGCGTGTTCAGACTGAAAAGAGGCCGTTCCTCATACTGAACGCGTGGGTGGTCCGTTTCCAGAACCGTATCTTCGCACCATGATGCCTTGGCACAGAGGTACAGTACCTGCTGTTCGGTAAACACAAGTAGTCGATGAGAACAGAGCCTCTCCTGATACGTCCAGCCACGGGTATTCCAGGGCGACATCTGAATCGAGTATGTTGGGCTTGGTCGTGCCACAAGGAACTCGTGTGAGGACTCGGGAAACACAGCCTTGGTTTCAAACGATGACAGGTCTCGACTACCTGGCTCAAGTCCCGGGAGTCCGGCGTTGGTATGAGATCCAGAAGCAGCCACAATAGTGAGCGATGCACGACTATAGATCAGGTCCATTGCTCCAATCACTTGACCTTTTGCAACCAGATCGTCTTGCATGATGCAAAGCGCGTCGACCCAAAGATATCGTAGATTGAGCCTCTCAACAGCTTGAATGGCATCTTGAATTGTCTTCGGGACATGTTTATTAGCAGAGCTCAGTGCTCCTTCGACATAAAGATACGTTTTGCTGGAACGCACGAGCCTGAGAAATGGTGCTCGACCCCAGACATAGGATAGGGCCACATATTCGTAGTTGGGTTTCGCATCAACTATCCTTTTGGTTGTCACATCAATGAGTCGAAAGTATTTCAAATATGCATCGTCGGTAGCATTTTCCATTTTGTCGGGGCTGCAGAAACCCCCATGGGTATCGTTGCAGTGTTGGAGCCAGTTCCTCAGAAGCTCAAAGTCAATGGTGTGCATCTGTTCATAAGGCCTCCTCGTAAATAGAGGTGCATCATCGAACAGCCCCCTGACATTGGCTCCGGAATTGGTGGCTTGGATTTCAACCTTGGGCGGACAGTTGGGCGGAGCCGGCTTGCATTCGATTTCCAGGCGACAGTTTGCGTATCTATAGTTGTTATCCCGAAAGTTTCCAGAATATGAGGCGTCCGACTCCAGATTCTCGATGACTCCGACGACGCGATTGCATAATGTGCATTCGATGCCGGCACCTTGTTCGAGAAGAGAGTTTGCGGGCTTTTTCCATGCTGTGGAGATGGCCGCCACAGCAAGGCTACAGAATGAGCATTGATCCCGGCGGCTTACGAGATCAGCCAGAGAGCCGAGTCTTATGGAGATTTTGTGAGATCGCGGGAGCTCTTCCGATGCGAGAAAGTCAAAGTTGCCGTAGTGAAACTCATTCTGTCCCTTGCATCGGTCGCAGAGCCCAATGGCTTCAGGCGCTGAATCAGGCATCCAAAGGAACCGGGTCGGGGGGAGGCGAAGATGGAATGATGTATCAATAACCAATCAATGAGGAACAGTAGGTCACACTTTACTTGACTAGCCTGCTCTCGCCGTCTCGTGCTGAGATGGCGCAAATCTGGACGAAGCTTCACATGTGCCCCGCCGCTATCCTGTCTCTTTGGTGGGAGGGGAAATCGTGGCTAGTGATAACGCTGCCCGCCAGACAGTCTCAGCCACAGCATCCTCGCCGCCAAACATTCCGACCTGACAAAACATGGTGAAAAAAGCGGTAAAATTGACAACGTGCTTTAATGGTGCACAGATGGAGTCGTAACATCTCAGAAAGGTCTTGAGAAAAGGATGGATGAATGTGGCAATGAGAATGGCGTTTTAGGCTGGAGCACAGACACAATCCATGAGAGAATATTAGACTTTTCCTTTGTCTTTGTACTAAGCTTACGCGAGTACCAAGCCTCCATGATTAACAAGCCGGATATAAGTTACACCATAGCTGATGAGTTTGACGGATATGGTTTGAATGAAAACAATCCGACATGGACTGAGCTCTTGAGGTGAGGATGGATATGTTGATACGAGAACCACAAACTTCACAGCAACGGATCTCGTCTATGTCTACGACATGTCTTGGCCATGGATGATTATTTGCTTGATCTCTTGTCTGGTGCTCTTATTATGAGGCATACTCAGCAGTCTTTTCACACAGTTGGTGCGGAGTCTGGAAGTACTCGGTTTTGTTTTGACAGTATTTCGCGACTCCAAGTATGTTCAGATACCGATAGGGGCGAAGCAAGATGACGGATACAAGTTGGCCGGGATGATGAAGCAGGGGCTGTGTGATGAAGCTTGGCAAGGGAAAAGAATCATTTTTGGGCGTGTTTGACCGAATGAACGAATTGATGTCAATTTGAATACAAATAAGTTGATTCTCAGGCTTGTTCATCCCCAATTTAATTTATGCCAGCACATTGGACTGTTCATGACCCCTGGGTATAAGACGAACGTAAAGTTCTGGCTTCTTCCAGAGGATAAAGCATTCACTCTTCTGTAGCCAATCTTGGCTTCTTGGATCAAGCTCAAAGTCAAAGTTCCAGACCATCCTTGCCAGAATCAGACGCATTTCAGCGTACGCGAGACTAAACAGTGAGTCTCAAAGTTAGCGAACATTTCCACAAATTTCGCAAATAGAGGCCGCAGTAACTCACTTTCTCCCCAGGCAGTTGCGAGGACCAAAAGAAAAAGGTTGAAAAGCTTCTTTTCGGTCATTGACAAATCGCTTGTCATCTAGCCATCTCTCCGGGATGAAAGATTCCGGTAGGGTAAAATTTTCTGAACTGTGATACATTGCCCATTGCCAAATACCAAGCACGGTCTATCCGAGTTAGCTGACGTCAACAATTTGCGCGGAACATATTTACATCGGCAGGTATGTATTGGCCGTAAATGGTATCTCCTTCAGCAGGAGCCCGGCGAGGAATGGTGCCTGGTACCGGGGGATATAAACGAAGCGTTTCGTTCAAAACGGCCATCATGTAACTCAGCTTTTGAACGCTGAGGAGATCAATCTCATCTTCATCCTTGAAGCTGGATCTTACTTCCTCTGTTACTTTTCTCAGCACGCTCTTGTTTGTTGCCAGCAAATAGGTAACAGCCGACAAGGTTGTCGCAGTTGTCTCGGAACCGGCAATGATCAAGGTGCTGGAAGTTCCAACAATCTCTGCATGCGATAGTTTCTTCCATGGCCATTAACATATGAACGCGTACTGCCTTCCACATGGACTCACCAGGTTTTCGCGGGTATTCGTCATTGCTGCCATGAAGTCGTTTCTCGCATCCGTCATGGCAAGCCGTTTTGCAACTTTCTCTTGCGTCAGTGCAATGTGGGCGTGATAGTTCTGGGCCACCGTCTTTGAAACGAGAAGCTTCATGAAGAAAGGGCCAAATGGGAATTTCCCGAGCACCGAATTAGTAGAAGTCCCGCGGATGCGGTCGAAAATAAGTGCAACCCAAGGATGATAGCTTGAATCCTGCAGGCAACCAAATGGTTCTCCAAAAGCCAAATCACCAATGATGTCGAACGTTGTCCAGTTGTACCAAGAGGTCATCTCAACGGGCGCCTCGCCGCCCTTGCAGGCCACACTGAGCTTTTGCATTAACAGGGTGACGTAATCTTGAATGAGCGGCTGCTGGTCCATCATTGCCTGAGCGGAGAAGCCGTGGGCGAGTAATCGTCGTATGCGACCATGGTTTTCGCGGTTAGAACTAATGATGCTATGTTTCTGGCTTTGCCAAAAATCAGGATCTTTGCCGTTTTCTCCTTGGCCCTTCTTTCGATGACCAATGATGGCGTTCCATGCATCTGGACGAATAAATGCTAGCTCGTCGGGGGCCACACGAATCACATCTCCATATTTTTCATGCAGAGCATGGATCTTTCGGTGGGATTGACCGGATAGCACAGTGCAGGCATACGGCAGGCGAGACGCAGCCCAGAGCTTTGGGCCAGGATATTTCCGCAGCGGGTGCAGGAAGATGTTGAAAAGCACTGTGTAGAGTGCATATGAAACGCCCTTGTACGTGAATTCAGGTTAGCGAATGCTCTCCTATCGCTTGACGGGCCTTCTGCCGACAGTGAGGTGGATTAAGAAGAACACAACGTACAAGAATTAACAAGAGACCGATCACATGCGATGGCGTAAATGAAGGATGGGATAAACCCTTGACAATCGAAGGCATGGTGATTCAGAATAAATATGTCAATAAAGACAGAGGAGTTAAAACAATGCCACGTCGAACAAATTGGTTCGTTTCCATGCTACAATCAATCCTCCGGCCGTCTTTCCGTTTGTTTTATACCTGTTACTTCTTCCATAATATCGGTAGTAATTCCTCCTTGCTTGATACCGCACTCATGGCGATTCCGGGATATGGATGTCCTATGAAGGAATACTACATGCTCGGCATTTCAAGAGTCCGCCACCAATCGCATAGTCTTAATTTCGATCGGATGAGTAACGATGCAAAAAAAAGCCCCACGCTAGCCTCGGCATTTATGCGGGTCCTCTGCAAGTCGTGCTCTTGGGCGAGTCGGATGCTGCAGATCAACAAATGCCGGAGACATATTTACAGGTTTATATCCCCTCAGTTACATGCCGTTTTTCCCGAGCCCCTCACGAGCGGCTCCACGAGGCGAAACTGTCGATGATAGGGTTTCAGTCGTATTTTATCCACTAAAGGCCGCATCCATCTTAAACTGGACATGAATTAATAAGCCAGGTTGAAGAAAGAAAATCAACGAGTAGACATGATGAATTATTCAGCCAAGTTGAAAAAAGAAAATCAGTAAGTATACAATATTGTCGTTGCTTAGTGCTGCAGTAAGTAGCCAGAAAGGCTTCAGCTTTGTGGGTTCCTGAAACTTGGCACTCGCTTAGATGCACAAGCCGCAAGCGACTACGGATGTGGCCCCGGCGGAATTATACCGCTTGTGAGCTATCGACAACACCTGGCGGCAATAACGTTATGGTAGTTGGGGCCAATGCAATATGCTGGATTCGTTCTCTGTACACCACCTTTATATTCGTTGATTCACACTCCACCAGTCAGCTTTCTCCATTTTGGATCCACAGTGGCCTAATGGAGCAGCAAATCCCGGCCTGTTTCAGTCAAAGGTCAAACTACGTCAGTGAGGACGTAAACTCGGAAAATGTTACCCTCCACATTTCATGTGTCGCATGCCATGGTATGATATGAGGTGGCAAGTAATTTTGGGTCATGCCAGTGAGAAAAGATGGATTCTCGCGAACACCGACTGGGTGGGGGCTTGCAAATGCGCATATGAACAATGATGTGCGAACTGTAGCAAATTTCGCTGACAGGTTTTCATTTATTTCACACCCAAAATTTCATCACAAATCCAACAAATAGGATACTTCACCACAGCTTAGAATTATATGCACTATTGAATACTTGTAATGTCGTTGCAATGATAGCCGGCGATTCTTCGCAGTGGGTCGCATATAGCCTTTTACACGCAAACCATCTTCGATACTCTCACGCAACACAGCAGAGATGACCTTCTAGAAAGAACCTTCAATATGACTGCCGAGATGAAATACTTGCCTTACTAAGATCGGCCTAGCCGATATCCCCCACCATCAGCCTTAACCAAGTCATGTACAGGAAGTCACCGATTGGTTTCGTCAAAGCAGCCTGTCGACCACTCGTTCGCACACCCTCGCAAAAGCACAACGCATGTTGACACAATGGCTACTACCCTGCGCCCGCGTCCCGAGGGTGACGACATGGACGTCAGGAAAGGTCAAGAGGGCTGACACATATGTGTAATCTGACACAAGTGTGTGTGTTGGGGCAATCCAGTGCAGGCATCTCCATTGCACTGCAATTTTAGAGCTGCAAGGCATTTGAGCGATCAGCTTGGCACCTTCGAGGCCCAGACAGCATGAACAAATCGAAAGCATCGCAAAAATGCCCATCCCCGGAGGCAATTGGCATCATAGCGAATTGACAAAACTACATTACATGACTAATTCTTATTGTCCACATACTTTCCGACCTCGGAAGTGGCCTTTTCTTTCTCTTGGCGCATGGCAGGGGTATATCTAATATGTACTGGTCATTTTAATCGTAATCCGAACTCTCAAAAGCACACCGGGCATCCTTTGCCAGCGACTCGTCCGTCAACAGGCGCGTCGCCAGCAGCGCCATTCCGCAACCCGCTTTTACACAACTCTCGTACGCCTCGTCTGACCCCGACGCATCCGCAAAAGCACGGCTATGAATACCTACATCGGCTTCCGTTGGCACGCCAAATGTGCCGTGAAAACTGGGTACGTGATGCGATACGTCTCCCATGTCTGTGGATGCGTTGGCGGGCCGGAGCGGGTATAATAGTACGTTCTGGCCTATCCTGGCCATGCTGTCGGCGTAAATGCGACACAATGGTTCATTTACTCGTAAATTCAACGTTGATGGCTGACTGTATTTTTCATTAGCGTTTTCCCCTCAGAAAAAAACATTTGAATTGCGGAAATGGGAGGCTGACTTCATAAAGTGCACCGCACATCCGGTCGCCACCGCACCCGCCTCCAAACACGACCGCACGCGCGGAATCAACTTTTCCAGAGACTTCTTTGTCGGACTCCGAATGTACCAGCTCATCCTCGAATACTCCGGAATAATACTCGGCACGGTGCCCGCCGCCTGAAAGCATCCGTGGACGCGGTCGTTGGGCTCCATGTGCTGGCGCAGCATGGCGACGTTCTGGTAGCCCGCCACAGCAGCATCCAGCGCATTGACGCCGTTCCACGGGTCGGCGCTGGCGTGGGCCGACTTGCCTCGGTACTCGACGAGCAGCTTGTGCGTGGCGATGAGCTTGAGGCCGGCGACGCCGTGGTAGGCAATGTTGCCGACTTTTCCGACCTGGTGCAGCGGCACGGGATGCGCCATGAGGGCGGCGACGACATCCGGATCGTCAAAGGCGCCCTTGTTGAGCAGCCGCACCTTGGCGGCGAATCCTTCCTCGGCGGGCGTGCCCAGCAGCCGCACGCGCACGGGCAGCTTCTTCTTGAGCACGACGTCGGCCGTCGCGACAAAGGCGGCGATGGACGACGTCGCAATCAGGTTGTGGCCGCAGCCGTGGCCGATCTCGGGCAGCGCATCGTACTCGGCGCAGAAAATCACCAGGGGTCCGCTCTCGCCCACCTGGCACTCGAAACTCGTCTCCAGGCCGTACGTGTGCTTCTTGATGGCAAAGCCGAACTTGTCGAGGTACTCGCAGATGGTGTCGTGGGCCAGGAACTCGCGGTAGCCCAACTCCGGGTTGTCGTGGATCAAGCGGTTGATGCCGCGCAGGTCGTCGTCGCACGACTCGAGGGCCGCCCTGATGATGGCCAGATACTCATCCAGCGGCGTGCTATTATTATTGGTCGGACTGGGCTCGCCGCTGTTCAGAATGGACATGGTGCGACGCTGCTTGCGCTTTGCAGTGCACGCATCGAGATGAGTCTTTTTCTTCTTCTTCTTTTTCTCCTTCTTCCCGTCTTCCTTTTTTGCGGCGCAAAAGGCGTTCGAAATGGATCCCGAATCGGATTCAATTCAATCGTTGGGTTTTTTTTACTACTTATTTAGCCTCCCACGTTCCCCATCCCAAGATGCCCCGTGCAAGCCAAACTAACATCGGCGAGCCGCACGGCGAACCTCGGTCCACTTTCTCGTATCTGCGCAGGGGTCGTCGGACCAAATGGATTCAAGATAGCCGATCAAGGGCACCTGTGGCGACTTTCCGCTTCGGTGGCAGCTCCCACACGCCGTCCCTCTTGAACCCCGTCCCACGGACTCCGGCTGGAAATCGCAAAGTGGCCGAGTTCACATTACGTACTGAGGCCAGCCTGTCGCTATCATGGAGCGGAGACGAGCCCCCCAGCCCCCGGACAAACTCCCCTGCCATTCCCGACGGATTGTCCGCAGCTACGGTCGCGCCCTGAGCAATGACGGAGGGGCGAAAAAAACGGTCGGGCATTTAAGTTAATAATTCACCGTGCCCACATTCTGAGCTAGAACCAGCCGTCTCGACAATATTTTGCCTTCGATTCAATACAGGCCGTCGCATATTGAATCCATCGACATTGTTGGCCTCTCACTGGTGCGAATGAGAAGAAGAAAAAAAGAAAGAAAGAAAGGAGAGCCTAGCAAAGTCGCAAATCTCGGTCTCCGATCAGCGTCGCAGCAGCCAAGCACATGGTTTTGGCATCCCCCTAATCAATCAGTGCCAAGCTCATCGGTCCCGGCCGTGCAACCCACCCCATCGTTGAGTTCGGCTGTCCTTTCCGACACTGGGAAGTCAATGACGGAATCCCGGATCTTATCATGCATTCGGCTAGCCCATTTGGAGAGGCCAACCCTTTTTGATGGTGGTCTGTGTGACAGTTCTTTCCGACCACGTTGCACGTGCTCATTCCACAATGCGAAGATCGCCGTGGACGCTCCATAGTTGCAAGGCGTCCCTCCACTGACCCTCGAAGCGAGAGCAAAAAAAAAAAAACACTCGATTCGTCTTGATGAAACACGCTGAAAAAAAAGATGACCTTCGATGAAATGAAAGTGCCGTCCCATGCAACCGGCAAGAGTTATCCGATAAACCTCCTCGTTGCGTCCTCTCCTGTTAAATTAAGGTTGGCTTCTCAATGCAACCTCGGCCAGGCTTTCTGGAAAGAACCCCGGTAATCAACAGCTTGGCCACATCTCCACACGACATGCCTTTAATCTACTCCCACGGTTCTTCTGGGCCGTTGCACCGGGAGGTGTGGGGCTGTTGGGATCAGAATCGGCACAAGTGATACCATGGAGCAAATCGAGCCCCAAATGAGGAAGGGCTTAGTAATCGAACACAAGGCAATTGACATATATAGTTCAACCTTATATCAAGGCCAAGAGAAGGAGGAGATACGACGTAGCACTGCATCCCACCTTGAGCCGGCTTATTAGTAAACACTTTGTAATCGATGCTATGCTGCCTGGTTTGGGTCCCTCTCAAAACGGAAATCCATAGTTGTACTCTGCACTATCAAGGAACCTTGAATACGCGTCTAGAGTATTTTCAAATTACAACAGCACCAAAGCACCTTGATTGCCAGACGTATGAGCGTTCCATTGCATAGCAAGACCGTTCATAAGCCCAACGCCATCCGAAGCTTGGCGCATGTTCCATGGTGAGTGTCCCTGAATATACCTGATGCGAGTTGCATTCGCTCGCCCTTCAGAAATACACGATCCCTTTGAGTGCGTTGGGTCTGCACTCAGGTACCAAGCAAAGTATCATACTAACCACACAGCACAACATTTGATATATAGTATTTTTGCACTTAATTTTGTAATAAGATCAGGGTTAGTAGTTCCTTGACTTAGTTCAAGGTTTGTTCTATTCTTCTGATATCTTTTTGGCCCGAATGAATGTTGCGGGGTACCTGGGTGCAGCTCCAACGCAGTCAAAGGGATACATACACTGCTCTCTCGATAAAGCAGGTAGACGCAACGCACGTCTGCATCTGCTGGCATCGTACACAGCGTGCGTGAGCGTTCTCTGCGGAGTAGGACCTTAAGTCCTCAACCCAGAAGTTATGCGTCGTGCTGACGAGAGAGCCTCCATTCGATCCAGTGTCAGCATAGTTGCTGCTCGCACATGCCGCATAGACTGGAACCCCAGTCCCAGTCAAGACATTTGTTGTTGTGCTGGTCATCTGGGCCTCCGTGAAGATCGAGGTGGTCGTTGAGGTAGCCTTGACTTGATTGTCACGTCGGAGAGAGACGTGGTGTGACCTTTTGCACTTTTGGCGAACTTGGCGATTGTAACGGTGGGCGCGCAGGCCGTAATGGTCGTAGCAGATTGCGACGTGGACACGGTCACTGGCTTGAGGATAAACGTGGTAATGTCGCAAGTGACCTAATTCGGTGTATGCTTTTACCCTGACCACAGCTCCTCGCAAAAAAGGAACCAGTACCGGGTCGCCGCCCGTCAATTTGCTTTGCCTCTATGAATCACCTGGAGGCGGAAACCAGATCACGCTTCAGAGGTGAACCGGAGTTGCCCTTCATCTCCGAGCCCCGCAGCGTCACATGAATAGGCCTGATAGTGCCAGGTGCTGGTATTTGTCTTGATGGTTTAGACGATGGTCTCAGTAGTAGCTATCTTTGTTTCATGAAACGTGTGAGTTTGGTGAACAGTCAAAGTCTTGGTGAGCGTGACTATCGTTCTAGCAGTACTTCTTTTGGTCTGCTGTTGTGTAAGCGTCAGTAAATAATGTCCTAGTGGTCGGTTTCGTAAAAGCCTTGAGCATAAAAGTGACCGTATTCTGGTCACATCTTGTGTTGCGAAACGTATATGTCTTTGTACGCATGGAAGAAATATTCGGCACAGTCTTCGGTGACTTTTTGCGCAGTTCTCAGTGTAATATCGCCCACATGGCTGGTGGTTGTGACGCCAATAATCAAGGCGATGATGAGTTGGTTGAAATGCATGGCTGTGTCGATTTTCTCGCACTTGAGTATACTGCAGCGCACGGCAAAGCACCAATTCGACGGGGAAAGCAGGGGAAAGCTTTTAATACACAAAGCGACAGTAGGCCTTTTTATTCCACGCAATCCAGCCGCTCCCTGTTGGTGACGTCCATCATTTACAAAACATGAGTTCATTGTAGCAACAGCAGACCGTCAGTAGTTGTTCTAGACCACGCTAGTTCATGTGGAAGCATTTGTGGCTGGTGGCTTCTAAACTACCGGCATATCGACAGTAATGTTGATCCTAGGCCGACGTCTTTTCATCACCGCTTTGCATGAAAGTAGCGGCCAGAATTGAAGCCCGGACGCGGGAGTAACAGCCAATCCATTGATCTAGCCAACCCATCGTTCATCGCGAGAGCAGCCTTTATCTATGCTCGGTTGGGAGCCAAGCTATATAGACCCGCATCATGGAATGAGTGTTACCATTTGCAAGAAACGTTACCGAATTAGAGCCTAGAAATCCCAAACCTCAACTATTTATCTCTATTGTACTAGGTAGAATAGGCAGGTCGCTGTTAGAGGTTTGTATGTGTAGTATGTATGTAATGTGAGTACGTATTTTGTCTTCTCATCACGTTGGATCTCACTCAAATGGAACTATATACATTGAGCTACGTCCAAGGTAATATGATATGATCCGTTAGCTTCTTTCGAAAATCAATCACACACTACTGGCAAAAATCCTCCGGCGCCGGCCCAACAGACAGTAATAAAGCCCAAGTTAACAGAACATGTCCAGTTGGTACGCACAGCTAGGGGTGGCAATTTGGTCTCTGACCCTTTAAGCCATCGTCAGACCCTGCCTCTACTACCTTGTAACTGACTTCCTTTTTGCATCGACTCCGGCCAGGCAGCAGTGCTTCACCCCTGCTCCCCTTGCTCCTGAAGGGTAAAAATATGGTGCCCCCGGCCAGGATCGAACTGGCGACCTTGGCATGTCATTAAATCATTTTTTAATACATAAGTACCAAGCGGTAACCACTCCGCCACGGGGGCGCTGCTGTTATTAGATATTCGTGGTGTATGTAAGGATGCTGGATTCGCGATGGCGCCTCCTCATCTTGGCTACCCTACACCCCAATTTTCCAAACGGAAACCATATTCACGAAAATTAAATACATCGACTTTGTCCCTTCATGGCACGTTGAGCCTTACTTGGGGAGTCAGTTTGCATATGAAAAGCCATCGTTATTCAAATCACCAACCTAGCTTGACCCAATAATCGAGTAGAGGTCACGTGATGTGCACACAACAGCCTACGTCATAAGGTTTCACCACCTCACGACTCTAGCATTTTCATGAACAGCACGATTCACGACGTGCAATGAAAAATATCAGACATCACTCCCCCTCAACCCGCACCTTGTCCGCCTGCGGTCCCTTTTGTCCTTGTGTCGCCTCAAATGTCACCTTCTGTCCCTCCGTCAACGACCTAAAGCCGGCAGATTCTATGGCTCTAAAGTGCACAAACAGATCTGGGCCGTTTTCGGGAGTGATGAAGCCATATCCCTTCTCCTCGTTGAACCACTTCACGGTTCCGTTCTGTCGCTCGCTCATGATTTCGGTGCCTGGAGGGATTCCCTGGTCAGCACTCCAGCATTTACTTCTTCTCCGGGGCGGCGAAACACCATACGTGACTTTTTTTCTGTTGCGGGAAAGAATAGTATGATTCAAATGTCGGGGAGGGAAGTCTTTCGGTCGAAAGAAGATGCAGGAGAAAGCCAAGCCGCCCCAAGTGTAATCCCAATCTTTATACCCCAGTGGCTGGAACACTGGGCTGACGATATGACGCAAGGCGACGTGTCCATGTACGAAGCACCTCTTGAGGCCACAAGCTAGCAGATCACTCCACAGCGGCTCATGTTTGCTAGCCAAACCCAACAAGCCACTTGGTGTTTCATTGGGTCGGCGAGGGCTGAAGCAGATCACTTGCCTGCTACGAGTATGGCGTAGATGCGATGGCAAATCACTGCATATGCAGCATATAGCCTGCGGCTCATCCTCGTCGGCATTGGTCAAACCGCGAGACATCCGTTTGAGGGGTCGCGAGCGGGGTAAGAAGCTAATTAGAGGGCGAAATGCTTGAGGTATTTCTTCATACGGTGGCTTTTTGGCATGAGAAAAGACCCTTTTAGACCAGCTTCAAGAGTCTATCTGTCGAAACGATCGTGGATCCCAATTATGCCATCCATACTCGATGCCGTTGGATGTTGGGCAGTGTTATCAACCGGAGATACGTCATGGTGTGGTGGGTGCCCCTCGATCTATGTGGGGCCTCGTAGCGAAGGGGTTGTACTGTGCCACTTTAGGGGATGGCCAAATCAGAGTCGAGACCTTTGTGGAGACTTTGTGGCTAGCCAATGTACTGGATTTGTGGTTGAGGCTGAATGGCTCGGTACTTATCAATCACGAATTGCCGCTGCAATGCACCGTTTTCTTCGTGCTTGTTCGCACCATAATTTGCAGATCTAATCCGTGCCTGTCCATCACCTCACTAAGCTTATGCAGTCTATCAACAGGAAGGGAAAGTTGCGACGTGACTTGGCTCTTGTTTGCGTTGGCTGTCAGTAAATGATTGGTTTGAAGGCGGTCGACGCTTGAGGCGATGGCAGGCCCGCCCCAATCTCGCTCGCTGAATTACGCTGATTACGCGATTGGCCATTGTATTTCCAACTTCTGGAACCATTCAGCACAGAGACTGTGAAGGGATCTGCCTGCTCAACCCATTCGCCATCAGTCCTTCAGTTTCGGATGTAATGTCGGCCCGAAAATCCCCGCCCCTGAAATGATCAGCACCATGTTTTCTGCTTGCCTTCCTTGGTAAGAACCCATTGGCCATCGCCCAATAATAAACGAATCTATCCTTTTGCCTGTGATGTGTAAGGCAACATCTATGTCACTAGCGTAACCATGGCCAATTGAAATACAGCAAAGTTTGGACGTGCCGTTTGGACGTGCCGATTTCCATGACTTCTAGCTGGATTCTGTGGAGCCGGTACAAAACTGTTGCCTTAGCAGAAAACGGGATATTCTCGCCTGTATATGATTTTTTGAAATCTAGTTATCCAGCAGCTGCAGAGGGCCACTGACGTAGGATTCACGATAGGTGTTGTTTTCAATCCACTTTGCGTCCATGTCAAGCAATCACCTCGGTTTCCTACGACCTCAAGCCTTCAACTTCAAATATGAGATAACTCATCAATATTTGCACAAGCAATGAAAAGTCTTGGGCATTTTCGTCGGCGCAAACTTCTTCATTTCTTCAAACCACTCCAGGGTAGTGGGAATCTAAGGACCATTTTCCAAACGGCAGAGATGTCGTCCAACAATTTTACGTTGGTGAAACAATTCCATTTAGTCTGAAACTCTCATCGCCTGCCCGGAGAATTCACACCCGACCACATGGCATTCCTCTCCTGAATTGAGCACCTCGCTCGGATACGCGTATTCCCAACTAGAGCTCAAGTCGCTTCCATCAATGAACACGGGAAAGCTTGGGCTCCACAAAATCGGATCTAACGGCAAGTTACCGGAGCGAACCGACGGGAATAACTACGCAGTGCACGGCATTACTGAGCAGTGGTCGGCCCGGGCAGCACTTCACTGAATGCTAACCGGAACCGGTTAAAGAGAAAACTCCAAGGTGGCCCTTTTAATTTGAAGACTGTCGCCCATGGCGGAACTCGGCCATCTCAGGGCCCAGAACACTGCCTATGAAACCTACAGGTGACGAGCAGTGACCTGCTTCTCGGCACGTTAGTTGTTGGCTTTCTGCTGCTGACGTACGCCAACGCCAGGGATTCACCGCATTGCAATTATGGG
The DNA here is from genome assembly GCA_022837005.1 of Calonectria pteridis. Taxonomy (NCBI): domain Eukaryota; kingdom Fungi; phylum Ascomycota; class Sordariomycetes; order Hypocreales; family Nectriaceae; genus Calonectria; species Calonectria pteridis. The sequence continues at coordinate 26,077 of JAKZGU010000120.1, read as the reverse complement.
CCATGATCGAGAGGTTTGGAAGTTATGATGGGCATACGTGCGTACGCGTCGTCGGGTCGGTGTAAATGAACATATATAGATCGACAGAAGAGAGTTGATTCACAGAAGTTGGACGGATAGCTCTGCACACTAGCGCAATATCTACACTCTTTTTTTGCAATTCATTCCATTCACTTGCACCATCGGCATGCGTCAATCTTCAGCTGCAGCTGTGGCTGCATTGGCAACTTCAGCCACTGCTACCTCCCTTGCAGATCTCTGTACGGTGGCCAAGGTCAAGGCCGCTCTCCCCGCCAATGGAACCTTTGTCGGGATTGAGATGATCCCGTCCTCTGTTTCGGCCAATGCTGTGTACAACGCGACCGTTAGCGGAGGCATGACTAGCACCACTAGCAGCAGCACCGCCTACAGCTACTGCAATGTGTCCATGTCCTACACCCACACCGGCAAGAATGACACGGTTGTTCTTAACTATGCGTTCCCTAGCCCTTCCGACTTCAAGAAGAGATTCTATGTTGCCGGCGGAGGTGGCTTCTCCCTGAGCACCGAGACAACGGGAGGTCTTGCCTACGGAGCTGCTTCGGCTGCTACTGATGCAGGCTATGACGCTTTCAGCACCGGCTACGACGAGGTTGCCCTTTACGGAAACGGCACTATTAACTGGGATGCCACCTACATGTTTGGCTACCAGGCTCTCGGCGAGATGACCAAGGTCAGCAAGTACGTCACCAAGGCCATCTTCGACATGGGTTCTGAGAAGCTTTACACCTACTACGAGGGCTGCTCCGACGGTGGTCGTGAGGGTATGAGCCAGATCCAACGCTGGGGTGATGAATACGATGGTGTTATCACCGGTGCCCCTGCTTTCCGCTTTGGACAACAGCAGGTTCTACATGTATTCCCCGCTACTGTGGAGCAGACGCTTGACTACTACCCTCCTCCCTGCGAGTTGGCCAAGATTGTCAATGCTACCATTGAGGCCTGCGATGGTCTTGATGGACGAAAGGATGGTGTTGTTTCCCGATCCGACCTCTGCAAGCTCAAGTTCAATCTTACATCGATCATCGGCGAATCTTACTACTGCGCGGCTGAGACGAGCAGCTCTCTTGGTTTCGGCTTCAGCAAGCGAGCAGAGGGCAGCCAGACCAGCACCACACCAGAGCAGAACGGAACTGTTACTGCCGAGGGTGTTGCTGTCGCGCAGGCCATTTACGACGGCCTTCGCAACAGCAAGGGCGAGCAAGCTTACCTGTCATGGCAGATTGCTGCTGAGCTTTCTGACGGTGATACCACCTACAACAACGAGACTGATTCCTGGGAGGTGAACATTCCTTCTACTGGCGGTGAATGGGTTGCCAGGTGGATTGAGCTACTCGACATCGATACCCTGAGCAACATTGACAACGTCACCTATGACACCCTTGTGGACTGGATGCAGACCGGAATGATCCGGTACTACGACAGCCTGCAGACGACGATTCCCGACCTGACCACTTTCAAGGAGAGCGGCGGCAAGCTGCTCCACTACCACGGCGAGTCCGACCCTAGCGTGCCCGCCGCCTCGTCGGTGCACTACTGGCAGTCTGTCCGCTCCATCATGTACCCCGGCCTGTCCGACTCCGAGGCCCAGAAGGCCCTGCAGGACTGGTACCAGTTCTACCTGATCCCCGGCGCGGCCCACTGCGGCGCCAACACGCTGCAGCCCGGCCCGTACCCCGAGAGCAACGTCGAGACCATGATCAACTGGGTCGAGAACGGCGTCAAGCCCATCCGCCTCAACGCCACCGTTTCCTCGGGCGCCTACGAGGGCGAGACGCAGATGCTGTGCCAGTGGCCCACGCGACCTCTCTGGAAGAGCAACAGCACCTTCACCTGCGTCAACGACAAGGAGTCGATCGAGAGCTGGACTTACACTTTCCCTGCCTTCAAGCTCCCCGTTTATTAGACCGAGTGAGGTTGTGTTTTAATTGACAGGGGGTTCGTGGCCGTGACTTTCGGCACCTGTGGAGGAGCCACTTTTCTTTTTTGTATGCCCCGCTCGTGATGCTGGGAATCATGATCCATTTAATGCCCCGGTGGCGCGTTTACGTCACCGCCCATGTACATAGAGGTTCCAGAAGCTTACGGGACTAGCCCTCGGCTTTTTTTCTAAATGTATTCAAATTGCCCGCCTCCGAAGGTTTGTTGCCACACCGCCGAATATGACCAGCGTACCATGTCCCCACAGAGTAGGGTGTCTTGTATCTAACACGTTTTAACGAACGTTGACTCATTTTCATGAGCCCAGTTGAGTGTTTATACTGGTCATAATTTAAACTCTCACTTTTTGCCTTTGGTCTTTGGCAAGCACAGACAATTCCGAAGCGGAGGGGCGAGAGCATGGACTATTAGTAGAGAATGGTACCATCTTATTATCCCTTTAACTGCGTTATACCTGCATTTAGGTACCAAGCAAAATATCATACGAATTTTACAACGGAAATTTCAGTACGAAGTAATTTTTTTTGAATGCAATTATATAATGAGATTAATCTTCATAATTACTTGATTTATTTAAAGGCATGTAGTATTTGCCTCACTGAATCTGGCGGGGTACGTGGGTATAACTATAACATATTCAAAGGGATTTTTTACTTCTGGTCTTGGCAAAGGCATCCTGGTCACCAAATTCATTTCTGAGTATAAGCTGCTTGATAGCATTGGAAATAGTTCCTTTGCATGAAAGCCCTTTCCTTTGCATGAAAACCCTTCTTAGAAGCGTCGATAACGAGGGATAGAACGATTCCGAAAGCGAAAGCGATGGATACGAGAGAGTCAACGATGGTCATAATAAAGTTCCCTTCCTGCCTGGATCGTTCAAAGAGATGGTTATTTATTCGTCGTGATCTATTCTATAGCGGGCCCCGTGCCCATACTTTTCATCATCTCCGCAGTTTTGCTATGCAACAAATCAATGGGGAATCACTCGGCACATATCTTCCGGGATAGATAACCGGATGCTTGGGCGTCCCGAAATCTTCAAAGTTGCAAATCTGGCCTGTCCCGACTTACGAAAGGGAGATCGGAGGCGTATCCTCGGAAATTCGGGAGCCGACGTGAGCGAGTTCCGTGATGACGACGACTCATTTCAGACAAGCACTTACCCCCACACCACCAGATCATTTTTCGGCACTCTCCACTATCGAACCAAGTGCAGAGTTTGTTTCAAAACTGCAACATTTGGTTCACTGTTCGGTTTTTGCATTAGAACACGAATGATTTTTTTTATCAAAACATCCCGACCTTGCGCAACAGAGTGATCTGTGATTTGACACCTGGGTTTTTTTTCTTCCCTTCTTCATTGAAACTCTTTCGAGCCGAGGACTTTTAGAAAAAAGCCTGCAGCCGACCGCACTCAAATTCCAAGAATGGCTAGCAAACAAATGCCGGGCTGCAGATTAATCACTGTATTTATCTCGCTTCTCATCCTAGTGCACAAAATACCACTTGGATATCTATTGTTATGTTAGAACGGCCGCTTCATATACAGTGATCGGTTTTAATATACTGCTCCAGAAGCGCCTTCGTCGTTGCCGCTGCAGTCATCGCGGCAAAGTCCTGCCACTGCTTATTCTTGTGACTATCCGCATAATCACATACCCCCTTGACTACTATACAGGGCAGCTCATCCCAAATACCCGCTCCCTCCATTTCCAGTGACAGTATATCATAGTGCTTTGCAATCATGTCTCGTTCTTCGGCCGACTTGTACACCGTATCACCGGAGCCGATTTTGCCAGTGAATACTGAAGGCGCTTGCGCTTCCTTTGTTTCCGTTCGGGTTTCTAGCTCCTTCTTTCTCTCTAACCGTTTTCGTCTCACAAGATGTTCATCGCTGCAACCAAGTTCGTTGCAAGGCAAGGTGTGGCAGGAGGCGCAGATTGGATCGGCGTTGTTGTGACTTTGGGTACAGAGACATTGCGCGTCGTGGCGGTGTTTATGGCGGTAGTCCGCTGGGAACAAGCGGTCGTTCTCGGCTCCAGGATACGTATAATCCCGGCCAAGATGTTTTTCTGGATTTAAGCTCTGGACATGCTCCAAGAAATGCTTTGCTCGCTGCTCTAGTGTGCGGCGCCATTTTAGTGTTTCTAACCGAGAAATCATATTCCGTATGCTTTTTGTCGGTCGCCCTAAGGTGGCTTCAACTCCTTCTTTCAGTTTGAATCCCTCAGGGTACCGTCTTCCAAGATCGTATTGGACAATGGTTCGGCTCACAATAACATCCCCGAGGAGCATCTCGCCCTTTCCATTGGGACGGGGAACGCCGCCACAGATCCCCACCAATAGGGCGAGCTTGAGTGCACTGTAGCTGGAGCGTAGGCTGGCTGCTGCTGCTGCGCTTGCCTTGCCCATTTCTGGAAGAAGAACGAAAACAACATCAACATTTCCGATGCGGCCGGTCGTATATGTATTGACATCTCCTTTTGCCTTGCCGTAGGGATCACCGTCCCCATCCCAAAAACAGTCAAACATGTGTGAAACGGCGTCATACTCAAGCGGTAGGGCACAAATAATTGTAACCTCGAACTCGTCACGACTTGACGGGCGTGGGTAAGGCGTGGTTACCCTATCACTACTGATTTCTGGAGTTGACTCAGGACTCTGGGGGGTGCGACTGCCGCGATAAGAGTGGCCGGTCCGTTTGTTCGGCATATGAGAGGCGGTAAAATTGGCCATCTTGTTCTCCAGAACACTTGTTGTGCCCCATGACCCTCGAAATTTACTCATCATCGCCGAGCTTGCCTCTTGAGTTGAGACGGTGTGACCTCGCTTGAAATTTGCCCAGGATTCTCGCCGTTTGCCTTTCCTATCTTGAACCTCATGGAACGATGTATTGGGTCGAGGGAATGCTGTGTCGACTGTTGCGTTTGGCTTAAGAGGTTCTGGGGATTCTGACCGTTGCCGCTTCCTGGTGGTACATTCCGCAAGAGATAGTTCAAGCTTGCGAACAATATGATGATAGAGCTCCTCTCGTATCCTCAGGTCTGCTTTATCGCCAGATAAATTTTCCTCTCGCAGGCTTTTCCTTATTTGTTGATGCACATTTAGGCATCCGAGCACTGCATCAATGTAGGAATCATTTCGCTCAATTTCCATCTCCTGAACACAATCAAAAAGCTTTGCCCATGTTTGTTTATTTTGGTCTCCGTACTGTGAGTTAATATTGAGAGGTAAAGTATCCCCTTCTTCGATTTCTATTAATAATTTCGCAAATGAAAGCAGAACTGGGTGGCCCATGCGGAAGTCGCGAGATTCCTCTAGCCCTTTGGGCTTTGATGAGAACGATAGATACAGGAGGTTTTTATCAGGTCTGCCGTCATTTGATATAAGAAAATGGATCCTTGTCGAGTCTAATTGAGAATCAAAGAAGTCGAGCAAACAAAATCCCAGCTTTAAAGCCAGCGCTCGTTTATCCTTTCGATTGTATCGGGTGATGGACGATTCGCTAATTAGAGAATGACAACTCAAGGGTTTAAAGTCACCATTGATTATGAGTTCATCAAGAGAAAGCTTTTGGATGGTTTTTAAGGGTGGCTTTCCCATAGCCTGCCATGCCCAAACGCCAAATAGCTGGTGTTCTTGGATGGAAAGATGTAATTCCTGGCCCTGGCCTTGAAACTGTTGCAATTCTAGGCAAATGTCCTTTAATTCTCTGATGGTATCTTCTTTTCTATTCTCTAATTAGACCTAGGCACTAGCCTCACTGAGCTAAGATGAAAAAAATCAACTCACTCGTTTGGGGCGCATAGCGTTTCTTGCCAGTTGTTTGAAGCCGAGCAAGATGATAACAGAAGTTGGAGCTTAGGAAGTTGCCCAGCTTGTGCTATCTCTTCCGATATCTTCATTAAAACTTCATGACTTATTTTGCAAGTGAACCGATCAAAAAGGAGCCGGAAAACGGCCGAGGTTTGATTCCTTAATTGCGTGTTTTTCCAAGCTGTGTCCTTGACTTTTCGACTGGAACCGGCTGCTGGTCTAAATTGAGTTGCAAAAAGCTGGTCCATGTACTCGTTGAAATTAGTGACGATTTTCAAGTCAGCTCGTCGACTCTCAGGCAGATAACGAAACAAAGTGTTATTTGCACCGCCCACTAGGTCAAAGACTGCTTCATGCTTGAGTCCCTCAAGAAAACGCACCAGTTCCCACAGATGTGGGTAGGAGGAGTTGGGATATGTAGTATCGCCCTCACAAAGCTCCAAATGGACCAAGCTCTTCAAGAGTCTGCATAGGGCTCTAAGCTGGGCCCAACATGGCTCTAGATCATCGTCTACCAATTGGATATCAGACTCTCTGATGAGAAATACCTGGCGCAACTCGATCTCAAGTGCCATCACCTCATAAAAGGCGTGGTCATGGTACTCAGGGCCACCCTGCCATGGATGGGACGGCTCGTGACAATGAGCTTTCTTGTCTATCAGCAGAGCCCCCAAGCGTTGGAGCACTTGCCATTCATGTAGCTCAGATAGATAGGGCATCGCAGTGGGCAAATCGAAACCTAGACCAGCTGCGGAAACGGGAGGATTAGATGTCTTTTGAATATGGAACAAATTCCTTACGACGGCCCCAGCAGATTGAGACCCAGATCTTCTACGAAAAAGAACTCGTAGATGAAGTTGGTAGGCTGCGGCTGAATGCACAATGCTGACGGAGTCGTCACATGCACCTCGAGTTGTTGTTATTCCGGCACCATACTACCCCGCTCAATTGGTGATGCCTCAGTGCATACAGTGAAGGCTGACAGAAGCCCAGCACGTAATTCTCACCCAAAGCCGATACTCGAGCCGTGCCATGGCCATGCCGCTGAGACCTCCGCCTGGGGACCAGATTTATCCCGAAGAAAAGATATACCACCTAGCTTGCGAGTGCGAGGAGCTGTTTAGCACGCAGGTTTCCCAACAACACCCACCTACCATCGCCAGCCTTTTAGTCGAGTATCAGCAACGCTTTTCAATATGGACAGCCTACTTGGGTGTTTTTGCGCGTCACAGTCAGTGTCTTGACAAAAGACTTCAGGGCCGACCGGATATCCAGGACATTGCTTTACGTTTGTTAGGATTGCTAAAGAGGGCACTATCACTACGTTCGCTTATTACCAAGCCTATTCAACACCGAAAACGTCTACTGACCTTGAGCCCAGTCGATAGTTCGAACATGGGTATTGATGCGCAGATAAATCAAGAAGATGCAGATGAGCCACTGCAGCCAAGTTTAGAGAACTTAAGCGAAATTGAGGAAACTTTGGGACGCCTTAATCGCCTTGGTGTCGCAATCCGGCAGTCGGCCAGAGTGAATATTGACAATAGAGTGAAGTCCTTTGCTCAAAACATCGACTTCAAGGAGTTTGAGAACCTATTCGCCGGTATAGTTCAAACTCTTTATCCCAGCACACATCCATCATTACGCAACCGTCTTAGCAAGTCTATGGCAGAGAGGTTGAAAAAAATCGGGTTTCTCAAATTTCGTCACCTGAATCTGTCATCGAGACGAGATGAAAAGCTACAACCGCTGCCTCCCATTTCTGAAGACAGTACAGTTCACGGACAAGATCCGACAGTTGTTCCTGATCATCTGCCACCTCCTACCTCACAGCCATTTCTCGAAAGTGTAACGCCGCATATCTCTTTCTCGGACCTCTCGTCTCTTGACACACGTATATTTCGGTCGAAATTGAACCATATCTGGGATCCTAGTTCAAAAAATCGCAAGACATCTTCCTCGCAAATCAAGTACGATAATTATCCGAAACCACCAAATCAAGTAGGAGATGGAACAGTAATCTGTGAGTGGTGCGCCCAGCCACTCACTCGAGAGGGTATGGATCCCCAGGGCTGGAGGTAACAGCATTCGCCAGCCAAAAATTCATGAGCTAACATTACATCTCAGGCGCCATGTCGACCACGACTTTAGGCCTTACATATGCATCTCTGACGACTGCACCGAGTCTTCTGCAGGCTTTGCAGTCTTTGAAGAATGGTTTGATCACATGCAAACCCACGGTCGTCGATGGCACCAAGAGATTTTCTTGATGCCCTCTTGGGTCTGCGGCGTCTGCGAAGATGATCATGATATCTTTGGAGATTCAGGAAGTCTTCTTGCACATATGCAGGAAGTTCATATCGATCAGTTCACCTCTGAACAGACTCAGACAATCTCGCGGAGAAGCCGAATATCAAAATCAAGGCCCCTAAATGAGTGTCCCCTGTGTTGTTTTCGAGTCCAAGAAGAAGACCAGAAAGGCAAACCAAGTTCCCACAAACGAAGCAGAGAGTCACACGAGGGTAGAAGCAGCAAGGCTGCCCGCACAAACACCCAAAAGGCTTTCCCAAAACCACATTACAATGCGAGCGAATTTACTGCTGAATCCGACTCAAGACTAGCAAAGATAATGACCAAGCACATTGCCTCTCACCTGCAAGCTCTAATTTCAGTGACTATCCGCATAGCCTCGCGCTGGACCGATCAATCCGCCGCAGTGGATATAAACAGTGACGTTGCAGATACTTACGGTGCTTTTTCACCATCTCGCGATGGGAGCGCACTCTGGAGCATTGCCGACGAAGAAGAGGAAATGCAGACCCCAGTTTTGGGGCTTGCTCCAACATCAGAATCCCGAACATCGACTCATTATTATTCTGCAGAGCGGCAAGGTGGAGATTCTTCACAGCCTATACCACCAGATTCTGAAGATTTGGGAACATGGGGCAATGTGCCTCGTCAGGGCGAGGTTCCGCCCGAATTTCAACTTTCTACGCCCAAATCTTCTAGTATGGATACGGAGCATGCCTACCGTACGGCATCTGCTCTGCTAGCTTACGTTCGCGACACTAGTACCTCTCAGCCAAGTGAAGAAATAGCCATCAGGAGATTGATGACACGATTGGAGGTTCGATATGAACAAGAAATGTTGAGGAATTCCCAGGTGCCCACACCTGTCAATGTCAAAGATGCGCTTCGAGCGGCAAAGACTCTGAAGAGCTATCTCCCACATTCTCCTTTCCCAATCATATCAGCCGAAAGTCAAGCTGTTTATCGTTTGGAATCAAGAATAAGACTTCAGCGCGAAGGTGAAGACTTGGAAAATTATGCTGTTGTATCCGACCCTTCGGTTGAAGCAACCGAAGATGCCCTAGAAGCAGCAGCCTCTTTGGTGCACTATTTCGAAGGTGTTGGGGTTTCGGATTCACAAAGGGAAGAATATGAATGTTTGATAAAGCTGAGAAGAGAATTAGAACTTCGACGAAGAACCGAAATCTATGGGAAGCTCCAGGCCTCCGCGGCCGATTTTGCAACCTTAGTCACGAAAGACGCCTATCACATGGCAGCCAATTTGTTGACTTATCTGCAGAATCACAGGAAATTCGAAGAAAGTGAATACCAGGCGATTTTACAGTTGATGGAGAAATTGCATCGGAAAGTTCAGGAATCAACCTTTTCGACAGTTACGGAACTCGACTTTTCACCGTCTTCTCAATTCTCTGCTTACCACTCAAGTGAATTAGACTATGATGATGGGTCCGATCTAAGTATTTCCAGTTCTGAATCGGAAGAGTTAATGCCCATTGTGCCATTTCAGAAACTAAAAGGCTTTCGTGGTGGCCAAGATGCTAAGTAATAAACCAAGGAAATGCTCCGCCTCTACAAGGCAGAACTTTCTAACCCAAGGCACAGAGATAGTGACATCTTCATCCTTGTAATGGGTGCTGTAGGGTCAGGAAAGAGCTCTTTCATCTCAAACCTTTCTGATAAGGCTGTAAAAGTCGGACATACTCTGGAAGCATGTGAGTTTATGGAGTTAGTAAAGCATAGCTGTGTACCCTCAAAATGCTAATGATAACACCAACAAATAGGCACGTCAACTGTTGATGTTTATCCATGCAATCGCTTTCCTGATCGCACTATATATCTGATTGATACACCTAGTTTTGGTGATACAGTATGGAGCGACACTGAAGTGTTCAGAGAAATTGCAGGATGGCTAGCAGGATCTTACAAGAATGAAGGAATTCTTCTTCACGGCATCATCTACCTCCACCGCATTACCGATGCTCGGATGCAAGTTTCAGCTAGGAGAAACCTGACCTTATTCAAAGAGCTATGTGGAGAAGATGCTCTGAAAAAAGTGATCCTTGCCACAACCATGTGGGATATGGTCGAAAAGGATGTGGGGGAACAGCGAGAAGCAGAGCTAGTGGACACAGAGGAGCTTTGGGGATGTATGGTAAGTAAAGGAAGCCGTGTTCACCCACACCATGGCGTAAGGGGCCATGAGGCAGTAGAATCGGCCATTGTAATCCTTATCTCACTGCTCCAAGACACAACGCCAGTAGCCGTCAGCTTACAAAAACAGTTGATTGACGACGGATTAACTCTTGATCAGACGACAGCCGGTCAAGAACTACAAAGAGAATTACTCAAGGAGCGGGAAATATGGACAACGACGATTCAAGAACTTGAAGAGGAAATGAGAACTGCCATAACGCAAAAGGATACAGAAACCGCCGAGGGTATGCGCGAAGAGAGTTATAGATTTACAAGGATGACTCAACAGGCGGAAGCTGGAACCGCTAGTCTCAGTTCACCAATCGAAAACCTCATCAAAGAGCGGGATAACCGCGTCGCCCAAATGGAATCAGATCTGCTGAAGCAGCAGAAGCAACGCGAAGTAATAAAAGATGAAAAAAATCAGCTAGAGGGAGAAATACAAGCAGGGCATCATGCCCAGCCTCAAATTCTGCCCAACCGAGCAGCGGACAGCAGAATCCCCAATCCGAACTTAAATAACAACGAAACGTTCCCAAAGATCAGAGTATCACTTTTCGGGTCTAATTGGAGCTTCATAAGCCCTGAGTCCTCGAGAATGTATGTGTGCTGGATTACTCATGAAAACATTAATGAAAACTAATGGTCCGCAGAAACGTCTCGCCTCCCAAAAACGCGGCACCTCCGGGCTCCAGTGTCAGCTCGATCATCTTTGGAGACCAAGGATCATGGCTAGCGGAATATTCTGATGGAAGTTGGCGTAAGTCATTAACGAGATCCTAGAAATGATGAAGAAATGAGCTAATTGTTGGCACAGATCGCAGTCTGGACCTTCAAAAACATTATCCTCAACTAGATGAAAAGCTCGGTCTTGGGTACAGCAAGCCCACAGCATGCGCTCTTGGAGCAAACGGGCAGTACTTTGCGCGTTGGGCGAACAATACCTGGAGCTGCTACACACACAATGACACTCTCGAGGTGATCAAGAGGGTGGCTAAAAGCTGCAAGAGAAGAAACCACTACAAAGTCAGGGCTATGGCTTTTGGGTATGGGAATACTTTTATCATTTCCTACGGGTCCGGCAAGAAATTCAGGTACAAGTGCGATCTGAAAACTTACTACCCCCTACTTCGACGTCTTCTCAATGAACACAAACCATTAAACGTAGTGGTAAGAATTTTCAGATCCCTACCACCGAAGGCAATCTGACATCAAGCCCGTCCATCACGCTAAACCCGGAGAATGAACACGACTATTTTTTAGTTTACTTAGACCAAAAGCAAAATTACTCAATCTCGTGGTATAGCGCAAACTCGGCCATAAATACAGAAATGCGAGTGCAGTCCCAAGCGCTGGCTAGGTACCTCCGATTCTTGAGGTAGTTCTCCATAAGGTATCGGTTTTCCGCGCAATCTAGCACACAGCCAAGACCAACAATGAGGAATAACAGATCACAGATCTAGCACAGTATCGTCTAGACGACAGCGTCGATGCGTACCAGCAGGGTCACATAGTCTCGAAACTATTCTCATACAAGTTCCATATGGCCAAAAAGACTTTCTGAATCACATGGAGCTTTCTCAACCGGGCTTCCGGAGCCGATGCAGTGACAAAGTCTCAGAGTTGAGAAATATCAGAAGTCAATTGGGGGGGGGGGGTTGTTATTACGGCAACGGTTTTTTGCAATGGCTGAGCAACGAACGCAATTGGGAAGAGGGCAGAGAGGCATTTCGTCGGAGACTAGCCAGGCAACGACCACTAGAGCCCTGCAAATTCTGGAAGCGAATAATCTTATAGTGGGAGAAGTCTGCTGGCCATTTGAGAAGTTATATGGAAAACATCTGTCTTTGTATTTTGCGCACCACTGCGCTTTAGTATGACACGTATATCCCGCTTGGCGTCGCAACTGCATGCAACTATCAAAACCTGTGGGCGTCTCTTGACTGTCATAAGATTAAAATTTGATTTGGACAAAAGTTTCTATATTTACAGAAAATTCTTCATGTTCAACGCCAATGCAGCGCCAATCCTCTCCTCGGAATACCTGTAACATTCCGGGAGACCAGTTGCACGCCATGACTTACCTGAAATGAGCTCCACCAGACCAGGAACACATGCAAAAAATTCTCGCCATCCCTTCAGAAGACTTGTTAGCAGGTTCCAACACAAACAGACAGATCAAGAAAAGGGATGCTCACCATGACCATTGAATCCCGCGCATATCCACTGACCCGGGAGGCCCTGAATAGGGCCCACTAGTGATACACAATCTTGTATAATTCCAATTATTCCGGCCCAGACATGCTGCAATCCTTCCCCGTGCCGGACTCTGCTACTGTCTAATTCCGTTAGCCTAGAAAACTCTTCTCGGCTGCTCTCCGATCGGCTCGCTGTAAGTTGTATCATCGAAGCTCACTAGGCTTTCTCGCATCTCGGCGTTCCAACCAGAGATGGACCTCGTTCCAGACCCTCCGAGAATACTTTTGCCGTCTTTCAGCTGATTAAACGAGTAGTACCCTTGGAGCCCATATCCCAGGGACATTGTGTTTTTGCGGGTACGCTCCCCCGAGAACGAAGCTGGGGGAACGAAACAGTGTGCTTGTGCTTGTTCTGGAACCAGAAAACTCTCCAGCTGGAGAAGAAGAAATGCTGCATATGCGTTAGTGCAGTGGATGGTAGTCTCTGCAGCAACCACGCCGCGTGAAGTGCGCACATCCCATCGCAGGTTGGTGGATGGGATACGCGCATGTTTGGAAATCTTGGTAGCCGGGCAATGCGTCCAGAGTCTTGCACCATTTTTTATCACGTCATTCAAAATCCATTGTCAGAACTTGCCGGGGTGGTTCGACTCAGCAGGCCATTCAAACGCACAGATGGTATCAGGAATCCCAGTTCGTGCCTTTGCGCCATTGTAATTGACATGGAACACATCGCCTCCAGCCATCCGATAGGCCTTGGGGGCTCTCGCATAATGGCCCGCAAACTCTTCTGAAAAACAATCATCGGTAGTATGGTTTCGTTGAAGTCGCAATCGGGATAGACATCGGAGAATTGGCTTGGAAATTGGGATTGAGATGCGGGAATTACGGTGTGGTACGGTGCTAGTGAGACACTTGGGTCGCCTAGTACGGCACTGATCGAAGACAACCGCCCAACGGCTCGCAAGAGGATCATTTGCCAGCCTCGCCCGACTGAAGACTCTAACGACCCGCTGAACTGGGCCAAAAGGCGTAAATATGTCAACTTTCTTGGTTTACGCATATTTCATCATGGTATCTAAATTCGCTGACGTCACAACTCCGATTCAATTGTATTCGCGTGCTTGTTGATCACTGTGATATTCATTCGGTGGGGCAGAGGACTCCGAGTATCAAGTGCCGGCCGACACGAGATGGAGCATGGCAAAATTTCCTCATATCGAGATAGACATATAATCTCGTCATGATTGGCAACGATTTGGCCTGTCCTATTCCAAGTCATTCATGTCATCATTGCACGTTGGCTGCCTCAAATATCCACTGAAATTCTACAAGCCACCACCGCTACGTCATGCATGCTCTCGAACATCTCGATAACAGCATCGAGACCCCGGTTTAAAGCATTTGCAAATATCAAAGTGTCCAAAGCATTAGAAAGGGCTTTGGAAATATTAAAAGGCTGGGAAACGGTGCACTGAATGAGCTCCGGTTATGCCGCAGACGGCATATATCAACATCAGCCCTTGTTCGAACTCCACGATTTCCAGCCACTTCACAATCCTATTGTGACGCTATCCATGGCGATTTCGTATTTTATTTTACGCTGAGAATCAACTCCAGGCTCTTCATTAACCACTAGCTTTAAAATGGCGGGGGCGTCTACCATTACAGCTTCCGACAGCGCAGCATCTCCAATGCAGACGCCTGCAAAAAGCCACATGAAATATCCCTACAGAGCCGAAGGATTTTGAGCGTTTGCCTGATATCTTCTGAACCATTATAGCCAATAAATAATATACGCCGTCCAGCCTGACTTTTCAGTTTCGCTCCGAAGCCATCGATGCAGCGTGTCAACCAATCGGCCAAAGAAATTGGGCTTATCTCGGGCGGAAGGAGCGCCAGCACAGTATTTCGTTTGCCCTGAAATGCTTGAAATGGATATCCCAGCCGTAGTGCCAGTCATTTCTCGTCCCAATCAAAATGCCGTGAAACTGTAACATCAAAGTCTAAACGACATGGTTCGAAGTTTAATGACGCGGTGGGGAACCGAGGTTGGAGCTTTGGGATCTTCACAAAAAGAGGTCCTTTGATGTCAAGTTCATTTCGACACTCACTGAGCCGCGCAGCTTTTCCAGCGTTATCATCATCACAGCTAAGAGATGGGGGAGGATGCGGTATCCAACCACCCAGAAGCTCAGACGGTCCGATCCGTATACTACGTATGTCTCGGCTCTCATTTCAACCGGACTGCCCTAGCTAGCCCAGCCGTCCCCAAGCGCTGCACGGACCTCTTGCCGAATCGCTCCGCGTATCCCTACTTTTTACGATTGGCAGCATCTGAGGCACGTGAGGTCAAGCCATGCCGACGATGATGAAGAGCCTTCACATTGAGCTGAGAAAGTATTGATCAAAGGTATCTAGGTGACAATTTCCTTTTTCTTTTTTTACCGCAAAGCTGGGCAAACTGCCACCTCTTGTTGCTTTCAATGGGCTTCAATTGAGTTAGCTCATATCCGACGACAACCCCTTTCAATTAACCAAACAGGCAAATCCCCCCGACTATCAAACTTGGAAAGCCGAGGTCTCCTGAGGTCGCCATCCTGCCGCTGAGTCGTCCCTGGCAATGGATATGCGCTAAAAGATCGACTGCATAAGCGGAACGACATCGCTTAGGTACGCGGAGCTCGGCTTTCATCCTAACTTGGGAACATCGATACCTTCTGCTGTTGTGCACACCGCTCCTGATAGAGCCTTGACATCCTTGCTCGTAGGGCCATTGGGCTTGGATTTAGGTGGGTATCTGATCTCGATTGCTCAAGGCTGGGCAAAGTGTCTCGACACCATTCCGTGTATCGTGACGACTTTTCCGTAGACTGCAAATTCCAACTCAATCGACACAAACCAACCACAATCAATATTCATCTTTCATCTTTCATTTCTTTCTTTATCTTTCATTTTTTTAATAACAATATTATTAAAACAAAAATTCAACATCTGATAGGCTATCCTGTTCCTGTTTCGGTGCCTTGATGATTTGGCTGCTACAATGCGATAATGCATGAATTGAAAAGATTGTAGGGTAGGAGCAAGACGAATGACGCAAGATTGGTTCCTCAGTAAAATAATATGCGTATTTCGCTACAATTTGTATAATATTAATTCCATTTCGTGTCTAGAGATGGATGCATTCATCCGATATTGTGAGCCTCCACGCTACAAGTGATCGGCACACACCCCACAATAGGGGCCGCACCACGGTTCTCGACAGCCTGAATGCAAATGCATCTGGTCAGTAGAGACCAAAACAACTTCATCTCACAATCCTAAATCCTCCCGCAATTAAAGTAGCGATTAGTGACAGTCCTACCGGCTACCTTTAGCCCGGATGAGGGGATGGTGTGAAGGTTTCGATTAATTATAGTATTTTTTAACCTTTTTATTGCCCACCAAGTCCGTTTCCCAAGCCTCCCGACCAGAGGCAAGGGGCTTTGGCTTGGCACGGCCTGCTGGGCCTTGCATCGTGACAACTGTCAAAGAAAGCATCGTAAAATGTGTCAATATCGTGCATCTCTGAAGTCTATCGAGCACATCATTTGTGACAAGAGCACGGGCAATCTGAGAAGGTTTAACGGTATTGACCAATCTCTAGACGGAGCCGCCACCCCCAGCGCGATGCCCGCATTCCTGTGCTTTTGCACAGTTCGGAACTGCTCGCGAATGACCGCGGGTAAAGAGATTTACCCTACCCAACCATGCAAAGCCGGCCAAGATCCGGGTAGACCGGCAGCCAGCTAAATGCCGATGCAACTGAGAAATCAGGTCCGAGGCGGCCAACACACGGACGTGGAAAAAAAAAAAAGGTCGACTAGAATTAATTGTACATGCATCGCACAAACGATGAGGTGGGGCGGCGGCCGGAAGGAAACACAACGGCCCTCCCGCTACAGAAAAACGGCAACGGAACAGTAAGTAGCGCCGAGTGATTGGTGTGATGTGATGGACGATCACTTAGACCCAATGCCGCCTAAACCACCTGCCTACGGCGTTACCAAGGTCCTGTTCATTAACCAATGCTCCCCTTTGCTTTTTTTTCTCGCTACTGTACAGTTGTGAGAAATCAGTTCTCACATCCCGACGTGTTGTAATTAGGTGATGGGTGCACGTCCAAGAGGAGCCTTGGAGGGCGGATGGCATGGTCTTGACAGCCGAGAATGATGGAGCGTGCACGGTCGCAACCAATCAAGGCGGGCCGTTTTTTTACGGACTCTTCGGGTGAGGAAATGACGGCATCGTGGCGCTCTGTTTCTCGCCTCGAGCGCAAATTCCCGGCCAGCCAGCTCGAGCAAGCTCCGATACGACACGCGAATAAGAGAGGCCCGGGCTGGGCTGGGCACAAGCAAAGGCCTGTGCGGGCGATTTGCCGGTCCTGAGTCAACAGCGCCAGGGTCGGTCGCCGATGCTGATCTCTACGGGTCCCTACGGGGGGGGGCTCCGTTTCGAAACGCGGTGAAAAGGAGGGACCCTACAAGATCCTTATGGCCATGGGTTTGATAAAAGTTATTTGTCTTATCCCAGAAATACGAGTCCCATGCAAGGTACCAGGCCCACCGCTGAGGTCAGACCTTGGGGCTAAGTCACGTGCAGAGGTAGATCACTATCAAAAACACCACCAAAGCTCATCCCAAAGGGCCCGCTACAGGGCCGCAGATCTCCGGGGATCAGCCCTGGTCATCCTTCCGTACTTTGGTTGCAACCGTGGGCCCGCGATCAGCATCATGAGCGTTGAAGAAGTTTAGCTAGGATGGGAAGGGGGTAAGGAGGAGAAGAAGGAGGCCGGAAAACTTGGTATAAATGAGCATCCCCCATCGGCCCTCATCACAACTCTCTTTCCTCATCAGCTTACATTCGTTCTCTGCTCCAACTCTCCCACACTCTTTTGTCACTCTTTTGACTATACTCACCTATACTATCATTAACTCTTAATTTCTTCAACATGAAGGTCTCTGCTCTCTTCTCCGTGGTCGCCATGGCCGCCTCGGCCCTCGCCACCCCTTGCAAGTTCGGCGATGTCCCTACCGGCGCCGTTGTTGTCAGCACCGCCACCTCCGTCTACACCACCCCCGTGTACACCACCTCCGTGGCCACCGTCACCCCTGTTGTCTCCGGTGGTGACAACTCGGCTGCCAGCGCCACTGGCGGCAGCTCCTCGTCCTCCTCCAGCGACGACGACTACTCTGACATCATCTCCATCGAGCTGAACACCTCCGCCAACGTCATTACCGTCCTGCAGAAGGTCATCGTCGTCGTCCAGGAGCTCACCGTCGAGATTGAGGCCCTCGTTGGCAAGGTCACCAGCGGCGAGATCACCAAGGACAAGTGCTCCACCCTGGTTGTGCCCCTCATCAACAAGATCATCACCGTCGTCCAGATCGTTGTCAAGGGCCTCACCTCCATCACCAAGATCGACATCTCCGTCGAGGCTGACCTCACCACCATTGTTGAGCTCATCGTTAAGCTGATCACCGTCATCATCACCACCGTCAAGACCCTCGTCGTCTCCATCGGCATCACCGTCGACATCAAGAGCATCCTCGTCACCCTCTTCGTGCTCCTTGGCAAGATAGTCACCCTCATCGTCAAGCTCCTTCCTGCCCTCGTCTCTACCCTCACCGATGCCCTCAACCCCATCCTCTCCGGCCTCAGCACCAGCGTCATCGCTCCCCTTATTGGCACTGTCCTCGGCTCCGTCCAGGGCCTCCTCAAGGCCATCAACATTACTCTGTAAGCGCCTTGTTATGTCGAATGGTTTTAGATGAGATGGCTTGATGCTAGACCCCATGATTAGTTAGTGTAATACAATTCTTGCATCACCATTATTTTGCTCTCGCGTGACATGTCAAGTATGATTTTTCCCCATAGCGCGATTCGTTATATGGCCGCGGATCTCAATCATTTGCCTGGATCCCGTATGACATCCCTTCGATAGTCCCGCAGTGTAAGAGGCACTTTGGTAATTGGTGAGTTGCATGAATAGAGCCGGTTTACCATTGTTATCTTGAAGTTATTACGGTGCAACTCCCCAGTCCCTCCGCACTGAAAATCATTGGACCACGCATGTGCGGTGCACGTAGAAATTCATCTCTCCTTGGATGCTCTCAGTGATTCTCCATAAAATCTCCGCTGTCAAAATGAGGAGCAATTCAGCTAAATTACTACATTGAGGCGTCAGTTCAATACTGTCAACATGTGGTACAGGTTAGGTTGACGCATTTCTACCATAGCCCTGAAATGTATCTAATCAAATGCCTCAGTATTTTCACAAATTAAAACGAGCAAGTTGACAAAAATCTGGTCTGAATTCTCGTGCGAGGAATCTGATGCTTCATTGCAGGGCAATTGTTCCCCTGCGTTCTTTTCTTTTTTTCCTCTTGAATGTTGGTGGGGCCACTTTGCATACAACCCTCACGAACATCATCAAGGTTCTGTGGTGATCAGCATGTCTTAGTCTAAAATGGTCTCTATTCATTTCATAAGCATCCCTCGATAAGCTCAATCTCATTTCTTTCATACATGAAAACTCAATTATTTGTCTTGAAAGTTCAACCCTTTTTTTCTCATCTCATCATGAGGGTGTAATGGGAAGCAGGATGACTGGTCAAAGTGCCCGGCCCGCAATTTTGTTTCTTTAGCGTCTGGCGGAGCCCGGCGCTTCACCTGAGCCGGCCAGGCGTTGGGGATCCACTCACATCTTTGACTGGGGTTGCCAGTCCAGCCGAAGTGCCGGATCCCTCGGGGCTCTCGGATCACAAAAAAAAGTACCGCGTAGGATTCCGCCAGGAACAAGGGATCAGAGCCGGGTTGACGGAGTTGAGGCTGAAGGAATTGCACGGTTAAACTTAGTGGTAGTGTTCCACGTGTTGGCGAGGGACCAGCTTCGGCTGTGACGTAGTTCTGCTCGGCAAAACAAAAAATACGCCAAACGCCAAACAGCGCCATCTGGGGCCAGCGTGTTTCAATATCGAGAAACTGGTCCAAGCTACTCCTGTCAGGATATTGGAGATCTGGATCAAACAATTTCTCGTGTCCCTATGTATTGGTTTGGAAATGTACTGCTTAAGAAGGCGATATCACTACGGCTCATTCAATTCTCTGCTTTGCTCTGCCGGTAATTTTGTCGGCGTTTAGGACTGATCAGGATGTAAAGCAAAACCCTACAGATGAAACATTCGACCAATCGGTGACCCTTCGCTTCTGGGCCTTGGGATACTGTGAAAAACACCCTGAGAGTTGACGGGGCGTTGTACGTGTGCATGATACAGAGAACCTATAAATGCTTCCACAAGAATGGGATAAAGCACAAAAGAGCCACCGCTTACTTGATACCAAGTACGTTGGAGGTGAATGAGTGTAATGAAGATATACTCCTGACAACCATAGAGGTAAACGACTATTCGTAAATGAAGAGCCCGTTGGAGCAATTTGGATTCTCAATTTTCGATAGGAGGCGTAATACCCGAAAGGGTGCAATTGACGTCAAGATTTTAAATTTCTCCGTGAGGCCAAAGTGGTTATCTGCGAAAGAGAAGAGACTTTGAACCCTGCGGTACGATTACCCTCGCACCAAAGTATCATACCAAAAAAAAATAAATGCAAGATGAAAACTTTGACAAGGAAACATCTCCGATGCATATTCATACAGAATAAAAGAATCGGAATTCCAGCTATTTCCAGCACACACTGAAAATATTCAACTCAATCACACTACTCAAAATGTCGGCTCAATTCTCACGCTGCATTGCTCGCCATGAGGCCGCGACGCTCGATGAAGAAGCTGGGCATAAATGCATCAAAAGCAACACCCAACCAACCGAAACCTTGTCCACCTATCGATACATTGTGACCAACACAACCGGAATTGTTTTATTGGTGAGCCTTTATGCTTGGTTACTACTGCTCCTTCAGGACTAACGCCAATATCTTCTTAGGGAACGCTGGGATTCATTGTCGACTTGATGATGAACCATGGCGATTCAACTGGTAGCCTTTTGAGGGCAGTAAAGGAGCATATTGTGACGATGGGCAAGTATCCTTTTACACCACCAAACTTCTGCGCAAAATACTGACCAGCCTTTTCGATAGTCATGTTTTTTGCTATTGCCGTCTTGTTCTCATACGTAATGTTGGTCTTGACCCGCATTCGAGGCCGATGGCGTCAGAGGGACACGAGCGGAGAATCAAGGAAGCAGGTTTAAAGTTTGAAGGAATTTATGAATGGTCCTAGTTCGCTTTTTTCATTTCTTCACGTCGAATTCGCTCTCAAACGGTTGGGGTGACATATGAAGGGTTGATGCTTGGATCGTTCAATAACAAGAGAGCTCTGGATTGATCTACCTGGGTTTAAGAACGAAAGAGATCTATAGCCGTCTTGGGAGTTCCTCAGCTGATGCAGCTGGGCTTTTGCTGCAAGGACCCCAAGAGAAAAAGGCGCGCTCGGTGCAGGATAGGTGAAGGTAAAACAGCCGCAATCACTGATTGGGACTTAGTCTGAGCCTTCTCTCTGATGTTTGCAATGTTATTATTTTTATTCCAAAAAAAAAGAAAGAAAAAAAAACCATTGTATTACAACCTTAGCTGGCTAAATTGGCATTCAAACAACGTCGTAATTCTTGTTCTTCTCCTTCAGAAAGTTCGACGTTCAAGGCCCCGATATTTTGCTCGAGGTCCCTGACCGTCGTATTGCCTGGGATAGGGGTGATGTCATCGCCCTGTTAGCTGGGCTACAAATTGAACTATCTTACAGCTGATGAAGTCTACGTGGTGAGCTTGGAGGAAGGACGCTTGGAGGAAGGATGTGAGATTGTGGGTGGCTTGCCAGCTAAGATAACCTAGCCAGCTTCTGTGAGGCGCTTTCAGGTTCGTGGGCACAAATCTCGCGGAATCGGCTGGTCGCCAGTCAAGGTAAGGGAAGAGTTTCGAAACTGTTTCTGGAAGGAGTAGCCTGCAGGGATCAAGCCATCTAGAGGCATGGTGCATAACAGTAGCAGAATGGCGGAAATTCATCTTTTTGTGTCAGCGTGTATCCTTCAGGCTAGTTCCTGCGGACGAGTCCGTGCCAAGTAAAGTACTGACTTCAGCTTCATTCATATGTAAACTAGGGAAGCATGTGATTTTTGTGAGCATGTTGAAATGTGGCTTGTTGGTGGGTTGCATCTGTCGCGTGTCACCAATCGGAGTCTTACCATGTCCGCAGGCTCCAATCGCGACCTAAACGTTCGGGCAGTTTCAGTATCTCATCATCAATCCAGGCCTAAAAATATGGCAAGCACATCAAGAAAAATGCTGCTCTCTAGATAAGCTCATAAAATCGAGTTCAACAAAAGAAGCTGATGAGACATGCAGTGTTCACTTCACTCAACGCCATCACACAACTGCCGGCTCAGTCGGAAGCGCAGCGCCGAAGCCAAGATGACGAGCATTGGGAGCCAAAGAAAATGACGCGCACATTGGCAGCTGAAACACGGCATCGCGCTCAACGTCGAGACGCAACGCCCATGCCGGTGAGGCGACGGCAGGCATTAGTAATGCCAAAACTTACGTTGAGACTCCACATGTCTTCTTACCGGCGCGATCAATCATTTTGAGCCAGACCGAGTGGCTCATGCACCCACGCTGGCATTATGAGCTGTCCCGGCCCACCTGTACGAGTCCGTATTATCCCTCCTCGATTGGGCACCGTTGCGAGGCGGTCCAAATGATTGGATCCTCCGTTTCTGAGGCCGTCAAGCCACCGTTTCCCAAACTTGTGCCCGATTTCACTCAACGTGTGTAAGAAAAGGTACCGGTATTAATAAAGATGTGCTATTTGAATCAATTGCATTCAATTCTTCAGTACAAACAACACGCAAATGGCCATGGACACCATTCTAGCACCCCGCCAGCGCGTATACCTGTCTTCGCGCGCCATCTTTAGCGGCCACAACGCCCAAGTTCGCAAGCGCAGGGAGATTCTCGACATCATCCATAACTATCGCGGCACATTGGGCCCCTTGCTCACCGAACTTGGCGAGGAGGATCTGGCACGAATTATCCGAAAGCTCTTAGACGCGCAGGTGTACTCATCACCTTTGCGAGCCAAGGCCATGTTTCCAGAACTCTTTGAGCCCTCGCCGCGGGATACCGAGCGGGAAGCATGCGAGACACAAGCGGCACGAACGGCACACGATGTCTTGGAGGAAATTCAGTCTGGAAACGACGACAATGCCACGCTGGCGGGAGATATTATGGTGGATCGCGGAACGAGTAAGTATGTAGTATGGTTTATCGATCTTTTAGCTGACAGCGACAACAGGCCCTGGAGCACCAATCCAGCTACCACTACCAACAGACACCAAGCTCACCATGCCATCCCTGTACCCATCCTACGTGCCCTACAGGTCGCAGCACCTCATCATCAAAACTGCACAGGACCTTCTCGAAGACTGCTGCTTTGACTTTGCCGAAAAGTGGCTGCCCGACGTCGTCGAGCACTATGGATGGGATTGCGCCGCTGCCGTCGAGCTCCCCACCTGGACCAGTATTTTCATCCGCTACGCAGACAAATTCCCACCACATGCTGTTGACTTGGATGGCGGGGTGACGCTCAAGCAACTATTTTACAACACGCACAGGCTGCGGCACGCAGCTGTGCACCGTGTGCCGACAACAGCGCGGGGAATCAGCATGCTACTACAACACGCGATTGAGCTGGCCCAGGCCCTGCAAGACCACAACCGCGCATCGCAAATCGAGGCCCTCAAGATTGATGTCGACGAGAAAGTCAGAGCCATGGAGCTCACCAAGAACTTTTTGGAGAGCAGCACCAGCGCGGGTCTCGAGTCGATCCGACGGCAGCGGGAGGAGCTGGATCGCAAGGAGCGCGAGCTGATCACCAACATGATCAAGATTGACCGCGACAACAAGATCCTCATCGGTCGGCTGCTGATGGAATCTGTCCAGCGGGCGCTTTCGCCTACCACGGGGCTGTCGTACGTGCATGTGAGCCACAGGGTGCCAGGGTCGTGGGACGCCTGGGAAAGCGAGTCGGAGAACGAGACTGAGACAGTCAGGACCAAGGATAAAGGTGCTCAAGCTGTTTGCGAAAGCTAACTAGGGGATCATCATGCTAATGGTTCAAAGTGTTTCTCATGAATGTTTTGACGTGCTTGCGCAGAAGACTGTTGGGATACTAGGTCTTGGATGTGCGGAAATCATGTACCAGGTGTTGTTTTTGGCGTTGGAGCGCTGCGATAGATGGTCATTTTAGAGACGATTTTCTTTGTTATTATATCCAATATAGGCAGATTTAGTTTTTTTTTTCCTTTAAGCATGGATTGTGATCGTAGAGCATTTGATAGGGAAGCGCAATTGCTCATATGCTCTGGCAACTGCGAGGACGCGCAAGTCCCACTGTCACACTCTCTTACGGTCACAGCTGCCTAGCTTGAACACAACAGCCGCTCGTCCACGAGGGCCTCATCCGGATCAACAGCAGTGGCCAGTTAGGACCACAGGCAACAGATGCCTGCCGCGGCCGGCATCTCAACAACGGCAACAGGAAGATCAACCAAGCCGCGGGCGGCCCAAAAACACCATAAAAAACAAGACGTTAATAGCCTAGGTGATTAATCTGACGTAATAGGAACTGCAGGAACAGACCAAGCCCTCATCTGCTGATCATGACGATCGCTGTCGATCCCGGTGATCACAGATGCCGAGGAGTCACATGACCTAGTCAGGAACAGCAACTACAAGGGACCTAGATAGACCTTCCTTTGAATAAACAAGAGCTTTCTTAGGCACCGTTCATCATGGCCTGTAATATCCACCAAAACAGAATGATGAAAACTTGGGCGCAGAGCTCATGCGAGTTACCATCCGATATGCCTCCTCTCAGAGATCCATCTTAAACCACGGGTGGACAAGTAAATCCTTAGCATTAGAGCGCTCGCTGGGCTCATAGACAAAGATGCTCGACAGCGAGTCATGTAATGAAGCGGCCTCGTCCTCAGAAATCTTTGGCAGTACCCCGAGTATGGGATCCGTGCGCTCACTGTATCTAGACACATACACACCTCGCATCTTAACACCATTCGGATTCTAGTACTTTTTGCTGTAGCAAGACCGATAAGGAGTGCTTTCTTCATTTGAATCATATTGTTGGATCGGGACTGCCGGCATCAAGCGATTCAGACACTTGCATGGCCCGAGCGCTGCATGACCCGAGCGCCGGCTTGGTCCCCGGGTGTCGTCAACCCGTTTGCGGAGCGTCTGTTTAGTCTCAGGGTCCCACAAGGCTGCTTCTTTGGTAGGATCCGAGCTCGGCCAGCCGTGTGTAGTTCCCGACATCTTCAGTGTCGCTCACGCCCTGAAGCAGAAAGTAGCGAAATGAGTCGGAGGAGCCTTTCTCGTCGCCGCTCATGGGGGCATTCCTCCAATCAACTACGGCATATGGTAAGGGTAAAGTCGAAATGATGAACTGGCCGGTGCAAGTTGTGGTTCTCAGCTGGGCGCCTGCGTCTTTCTTGCAGTTACCGGGGTTAAGCGAGGGTTTGGCGATCCTGGAAAAATGTCAAAGCCCGTGATTCTGTTGCTTGCTGGTCGGCGATATTGAAGCGATTTGATTGGTGGCTTGGCCTACGGTGCCGTGAAATGGCCTGATGTTGCTGCCCAACAGGCTGTGGCTGTAATGACCAGGAGTCAATGGGAACAAGGGTAGCGCACGGGAATAGATACTACCTACCTACCACGTGGTCTCCCCTGGAGTATGCAGAAGAAACAACTAGTGTGTCGCTCGCGTCTCTGGTTGAGATCAAGCAAGGGTTCGGATGATTTGCTGTCACTCGTTTCACCTTCGTTGACTGGAGACATTAAGCAAGGGTTTGGGTTGCATCTGTGCCAGGTGCTCTGACGTAGCTTCTGATCGGTTTGGAGCTGTGGCTCCGTCCCCTGGCTGCTTAGGGCAAGCCACTTACCCAGTTGGTCCAATTTTACGATCCTCCCGCGTCACGAGCTGAGGTGAGACTGGATGCAACTGCGCGATGCAAGCTCTTTGACTCTATGCTAGGTAAGAACACTATCGATTCGCATCTCGGAGAATTCTCCCAGGTTACTTCCGAGAGGAAATTGCACAGCTCAGATCTTCCGCTCATCCGCAGCGCCGCTCTTTGCATAGTCCTTTTAGGTCCTGATCTTTTTATTGAGTAGGACTAATTTCGAGTAGGAAGTGGAGACTGGAAAATAATCAAGTTATCAGCTAAGCCTAAAATAATAGTAATTTTGGCCTAAAATTTTATAATTCTAAGATATTAGATTTATATAAGTATTACTTTATATCTTTTTTTACTTAATTAGGCTAATTATTAATAATTAATTAGATTTTTATTTTTTTTAAATAGCTTTTAATAATAAAAAAGTTATTAAGGGCTATTTAAATTTTATTAGTCTTATTATTAGCTTTTTTATAGTTATTATATAAATATTTAAAATATATATTTAAATAATTATTATTTTAAATTTATTTTAATTTTAGCCTTTTAAGTAAA